>JAOPUA010000001.1:20842747-20858516 GCA_027122455.1 Trisopterus luscus | reverse complement strand
TTTTTATAATCAGAATTGAATTGTGAAGTGCCAAGAGATTCCCACCTCTAGAAACCATGTAAATGTCAGTAAAATCAGAAGGTTTAAAATTGTAATCTGTGGTTGAGTGAGAATGCACCTGGTTTAATATGCGTATTGAGTAACAAATGACCTTTGCCTGGCTGGATGTTTGCTACATAACTCTGTCATGCTAACACTATCTTCTCTTCCTAGGCTGCGTTCAGTTGCATCCGCAGCCTGTGGAACCGGAAACCCCTCAAGGTGTACGGAGGCCGCATGGCAGAGTCCATGCTGGCCATCCTCTGCCACATTCTGAGAGGAGAGCCGGTTATCCAGGAGCGTCTGGGCAAGGAGCGGGAGGGCACAGCGCGGCCAGAAGAGGAAGGGGCTCCCGCGGGGCCTCCGGCACCTACCGGGACCCCTGGAACTGCTCCGACCGCAGGAGAGGGCGCCGCTGCCCCTGGGTCAGCCCCAGCTGCACCAGCAGCCGCCGGCTCAGCGGAGGACTCCACCAACTCGACCAACTCCACTCCTCGTCGGGAGCCCCAGGTCAACCAGGCGCAGCTCACACAGGTAGATTCAAGGCAGCTACCTGTTCAATGAGTACCAGTCCACAATTACCACTGAGCTGGCGAATAATGGAACGCTATGAAGGCTTTCATGGATTTTGTTGGAATTTTACCGATCACACCTTGAACGATTTCAAGGTGTGAACATTTCTAAACTTGTACTTTTCTCTTTGTGGCTGAAGTCAGGAACCTAGTCTATCCCTAATGTGTAGCCTGCAAACATAATTGCTGTTTACGTTTAATGTTTTCAGCCCGCTTCGGCAAAATCATGCGCTCTTTGAATAACAAAAGTAACTTTTTTAGATGACTCCGTCAGCAAGAGATCTAGAAATGAGCGTTGGGCTTGTATTGGTTTTGAACATGAGAGGATGAATGAGGCACGTCTTCCCTGGCGGGTTCAGCAGGTTTAGGAGCCATCTGGTAGAGGAGTGATTGACAGGCCAGTTGTAGAGCGAGGCTGAGTGAGTGAGTGGGTGGGTGGGAGGGAGAGAGAGAAAGATATGGAGATTAATAGATGTGAAGGTGAACCTTCAGGATTCATTTTCCTCAAGAAGGGTGTGGAGAATTTTAATCAGATGAATTGGATAAGTGCAGAGGCGGGTACGGTATGATTCATTATTTTGCTGAACTTTTGAGGCCACTCCTGTAATTAAAAGAAAAGTGAAGACGTCGAAGCATGCGTACAAGACATTTGATATTCATAATGGTAGTTAGGTTAGGTTATGTATTTTTTTGCCAACATCCTATGCCTCTAGTCTGATCATCCTCATGTCCTTCTCCCGCCAGTTATCTCATTTTCAATGTGTTAAATATTGCCACTGGTACTTTGTGTTTCTCCAGCTGATGGACATGGGCTTCTCCAGAGAACATGCCATGGAGGCCCTGCTGAACACCACCACCATGGAGCAGGCCACAGAGTACCTTCTCACCCATCCTCCACCCCTTCTCAGCGGCGCTGTTCGGGTGAGCTTTCTCCCTGACACGGTGTGCACATGCACTCACACACACAGATGCATACACACGGGTATCCATTTTCTCCCTTCCTCCCCATACAAATAATATAAACACAGGCCAGACGTAGTGAGTGTTGCTCTTCTCTGGTTCCCTAGGACCTGACTATGTCTGAAGAGGACCAGATGATGAGGGCCATTGCCATGTCACTAGGACAAGAGGTTAGCATGGAGCAGCGCTCTGACTCTCCCGAGGTGCGCCATCCTCGCTACTCGCATTATGTAAAGAAACACCCGCACTGACGCACTCGACCGCACACTCTTACCCCCACCGCCCCTCCTCTTTTCAAACCACCCGCTGCTAAAGAAAACCTCATGAATAAATGACGGGTCACTTTCGGCTGCAGCTGCTGCAGACATTATACCTGACTCGGATCCTCCCTCCCTTCCCAGGAGGCGGCGAGGCGTCGCGAGGAGGACGACCGGCGAGCCCGGGAGCGGGCGGAGGAGGAGGAGGCTCGCTGTCTGGAGCGCTTCATGGAGGCCGAGCCCCTGGACCCCCAGGAGCTGCACGCCTTCACGGACTCCATGCTGCCCGGCTGCTTCCACCTGCTGGACGAGCTGCCCGACACCGTCTACCGCCTCTGTGACCTGCTGATGACGGCCATCAAGAGGAGCGGCCCGGAGTACCGAGACCTCATCCTGGGCCAGGTGGTCCATCAGGTCCGTGGGCTGATGCGCCTCAAATCTCGGGTCACTCGGATTTTGGAGATTACGTTATTCCTTCTGCTCGCATCGATCTTATCCTGTGTGATTGGGTTTGTTTCCGTGTGCAGGTGTGGGATGCGGCCCGTGTGCTGATTAAAGCAGCGGAGCCCCTGACTACCAGTGACACCAAGACGGTGGCCGAGTGGACCAGGCAGATGGCCACACTGCCGCAGGCCTCGAAGCTGGCCACTCGCATCCTGCTGCTCACGCTTCTCTTTGAGGTTATCTTCACATCTTTTCATCTGAGATTATTTTCAATAATAATAATACATAATAAATGATATAGTTTTAAGTTGAGCATTTTGAAAACAGGACCTGGGCAATATGACTTTACTGAGCTGCTGCACACGTTTTTCCATTTTGGACAAGGGTCTCTTCCGCACCAGAAGATTTATTCCCGAGTGCTTTCAAAAGAAGTGTATCTGACTTGAGCATGTGCCCTGCCCTTTTCCCTGACAGGAGCTAAAGCTGTTGTGCACCAGAGTGGTGGAGCGAAGTGGAATTCTTGACTTGCTGATTAAGCTGCTTGAGGTGGTGCAACCCTGTTTGCAGGCTGCCAAGGAGCAGAAGGACATCCAGACCCCAAAGTGAGTCCTTAATCATTCTCGGGACGGGTAAAACTACTACCTCAGGGATATCAATCACTGTGGCGTAAATGCCAAGGCACACATTGTGTGCATTGTGGAAAGTAATCCATACCCCATTTCTTTACAGATGGATTACCCCAGTTCTTTTGCTTATCGACTTTTATGAGAAGATGGCCGTTTCTTCAAAGCGCAGAGCACAGATGAACAAGGTAAGCATCCACAAGCTCAGAGGTGGCGATCCACAAGCTCAGAGAAGGTGGCGATTCACCACAGCCTCTTTCTTGCATTCTATATGCTTCTAAATAAAATGATCTTCTTGTTTGATGGTCCTTTTTTTTAATTTTCTTTCCTCCAGTACCTGCAGCCTAATGGTAACAACTGGCGGTGGTTTGATGACCGCTCTGGCCGCTGGTGTAGTTACAGCGCGTCCAACAACAGCACCATCGACTCGGCCTGGCGGGCCGGGGAGAGCAGCGTGCGCTTCACCGCCGGACGGCGCCGATACACTGTGCAGTTCAACACCATGGTGCAGGTATGTAGCGTCACCGTGGCAACAACCACCACCACCACCACTGTTTCATCCTGAAGCAGAGCCAGTAGTGGTAGTTGGCTGGGGATCCCCCTCTGATGGAACGGCTTGTATTCCTCACCACTGCCAGGTGAACGAAGAGACCGGCAACAGGAGGCCGGTGATGCTGACCGTCCAGAGAGTTCCTCGGTTGGCCAAACCCTCCAAGACCGGAGGTGCGGCGGACTCGGAGAGAGAGGAGGGAGAGAAGACCAAGCCGGAGGAAACCCAGACTGACCAAGGTAACGGGGGACCTTGGTTAGGGAATGGCGAGCGGTCGTAGTGAGGGGTTATAGATCTTTAACCCGCGGATGTAACCGCCTGTGTAACATAGTTGGTACGACAGCCCTCACAGCAGAACCCGGCGCAGCGGTGGAGATGGCCGCCCCCAAAGAGGACACCAGTCCGCCGAAGGACGTGACGTCGACGGGACCCTCGGCCCCTCCGCCGGACCCGGACCCCGCCCAGGGCACGGACATCGCCGTGGAAGGCCTGTCCGAGGACATGACCACGGTGCTGATCCGCGCCTGCGTCAGCATGATCAGCGTGCCGGTGGACCCCGACACCCTCCACGCAACGCTGCGCCTCTGTCTGCGCCTGACGCGCACGCACCACTACGCCATGATGTTTGCTGAGCTGAAGAGCACCCGCATGATCCTGGGGCTCACCCAGGTCTCCGGCTTCAACGGCTTCACCCCTCTCGTCACCCTGCTGTTCAGGCACATCATCGAGGACCCGGCCACATTGAGACACACCATGGAGAAGGTGGGTGTTTGATCTGACACGGGGTTCCACCCTTTTCTCTAAACAAGACGGGTGAATAGGTCTGACTGTGATTTCAACCTTGTGCAGGTGGTACGGTCTGCCGTCACCAGCGGAGCGGGCAGCACCACCTCTGGGGTGGTGTCAGGCAGCCTGGGCTCCAGGGAGATCAACTATATCCTGCGTGTCCTGGGCCCCGCCTCGTGCCGCAACCCTGAGTGCTTCGCAGAGACTGCCAACAGCTGCATCCGCATCGCCCTGCCCGCACCGCGAGGCGCAGGCACCGGTAATCCATCCGACCTCATCGTATTCACATGGGTGCCCGATCTAGAGGCTGTGGGTTTAGGATTTGGTGTCTCTTTTGATATGACACGGAATCGGCTAAAAACATCGTAAATGGATTGTTCTGTATCCAGGCACGATTTTGAAACCTGACAGTGTTGACAATCATCTGTAGTAGCCAAGTTGTTTCACACAAAAAGCAGAAAATTGCCTTCAGAACACTGGGTCTTTATCGCATTCTGGTGGTCATCTGGTGCAATTGCGGTTGTTCTGGTTTGATTCAAGTAAATTCCCCCTGACATTTCAAGAGTGTAATGTCCAAATTGAACAATGGGTTCTCGATGTATTCACTTTTCACTATTTTGTCTTATCACATTTGCGTCAGATGTTTTGCTCTGGCCCTATAGTGTTATCAGTGGATTCACTTTGAAATAGAAAATGTGTTCCAGGCGGACATTAAATGTTCCATTTAGGCTATGTTCTGGGTTTATTCACTGTGACCCAGTAGAATTTTTTTTTTTTTCACTTGCACTACAATCTAACAGGTGGTATCTTTCTTTTGGTGCCTAGTTTATATATTATAACGTATAGCCCTTGTAGTAGTGGGGATACTCTGTTCACTTTGTTTGTTCATTTGGGCAAAAACCTTAGAAAGACGCCTAGTGACGGCAAAGGTTAATGAATCTTTATTCTTTCTCTCAGTGTCTGATGATGAGTTTGAGAACCTGCGCATCAAAGGGCCCAACGCCGTGCAGCTGGTGAAGACCACCCCCCTCAAGCTATCCCCGCTGCCCACCATCCCAGAAACCATCAGGGAAGTCATCTGCGACATGCTCAACGCTCTGGCCGCCTACCATGCACCTGAAGAGCGTAAGACTACCCCACCAACAAAAATGCATTTTCAGCCACCTTCACTTCTGTTTGGATCCTCATGGTGTGTTTTGTTGCCATGGTGCCAGCCGAGCGTCCAGAGGAGCGTGCTGCCGCCGCTGCTGCTGCTGCTGCCGTGGTGGTGCCTGGGGGCCAGGACCTGTCGCAGATCCTTCAGGATGTCGGGGACGACGTGTACCAGCAGTACAGGCTCACCAGACAGGGCAGTGACTTTGACTCGCAGTCTGCCTTCCACATCAATGTAAGTCTTTATGACCGTGATCCTGTTGTCTTGTTCTGTGGGTGTATGTTATAGTTTGACTTTCTGACTTGGACAACTGTCTCAGTGACTAACGTGAGTGTTGCTCCTTCCAGCCTCAGGTGTTCGCTGCAGATGGAGCTGTGGCGGACTCCTCACAGTCTGGCACACCCCAAGGCGAGGGTAAGAGTTTTTTATTATTTATTTCGTAATGTCTGTTTTCAATCACCATGTCATGCCACATGGCTTGGATTCTGAACATCTGTTTTTTGTCGTCATTCCCCCCCCCCCCAGCCTCCACACCAGAGGAGTTGCGTGAGGAGAAGAAGGAGCAGGAGGGAGAGAAGGGTGCTAGCACTGAGGAGAGCAAAGCTGCGAAGGCCAAGGCGAGCAAGCCTCTCATGCCCACCTCCACCATCCTCCGATTGCTGGCCGAGTTGGTGCGCTCCTACGTGGGTATCGCCACGCTCATCGCCTCCTACAGCTACACGGCTGGACAGTCAGAGCTCATCAAGGAGGTGGGTACAATGACAAAGCCTCCTCTCCCGTGTTTCCTGGCATCGGTCCAAGTGCTTCTATGGTCCTTTATTCTGACCCTCGGCCCGTTTATTCCCTCTCAGGACTGCAGTGTTCTTGCCTTCGTGCTGGACCACCTGCTGCCCCACACCCAGAACTCTGAGGACAAGGACACGCCCGCACTGGCTCGCCTATTCCTGGCCAGTCTGGCAGCCGCCGGCACCGGCACGGACGCACAGGTTGCCCTGGTGAACGAGGTGAAGGCTGCCCTGAGCAGAGCCCTGGCTATGGCGGAAGGAGCAGAGAAGCATGCCAGGTAATGACGGCGCCAGTCTGTTCCTCCGCTTGAGTCTTATCCACACAGAGTAGTTGTATTAATCTCTGGTCCACCCTCCCCAGGCTCCAGGCAGTGATGTGCATCATCAGCACCATCATGGAGTCCTGCCCGTCCACCTCCAGCTTCTACAGCACGGCCACTGCCAAGACCCAGCACAATGGCATGAACAACATCATCCGCCTCTTCCTCAAGAAGGGCCTGGTCAACGACCTGGCACGCGTGCCCCACAGCCTTGACCTGTCTAGGTGGGTCTTTTACCTGCTGTGTAACAGTTGTTTAATAATGGCTCATTTCCGGTACGCTTCGGACCCAGCACGCCTCAGCCCCTTAGTGAGGGTGCGGTATAGCCCAGCTCAGTTAGGGGGGCTGGGAGGGGTACTGCGAGACGAGTATGGCTCAAAACGGCTCAGTCCGGATCACGCCCACTTTTGGCTGTGGAAACGAGACCCCTGAGACACCTTTGCAGACTGAACCGACCCGCACCCTCCGGTTGAAAACTGCCAAAATAATCATTTAACATTAAAATGAAATTTCTGTTTGAATGGATCAATAATTTTAAATGTATTGTTTTGGTCCTCTTCAGTCCCAACATGGCAAACACTGTGAATGCTGCCCTCAAGCCCCTGGAGACCCTGTCTCGTATTGTGAACCAGCCCAGCAGTCTGTTCGGGGGCAAGGGAGGCTCCAGCAAAAACAAGGCTGAACACGACACCGTGGGCGCTGCCAGGGACAGCAACAGCAACACCACAGACCAAGGTGCCCACACGGCTCCACATTGTTGTGCATTCTTGCTTAATTTAGATGGCCAGAGTGTTTACGGCTGCAAGCTGATACATGGTGTCTGTTTCTAGGAGAGCCAGGTGAGGCCGAGCCTGTGGAGGGAAGCAGGGTGCAGGGAGCAGACAGTGACTTGATGGACGGAGAGACGGAGGCGGACACAGTGGTGATCGCTGGTCAGCCAGAGGTCCTCAGCACCCAGGCCATGCAGGTGCATAACACACATTATCTCACACTTTGCTTTACCGCGTATAGAGTGCTTATGTTGGCAGTAGTTGCTCAGTGCTTACTTGCCGAGTGGATTTGTTTGTGTCCTTGTGTAATTACCTTCTGCCCTTCTGTCTTATGTATAGGTGGAGAATGAGTTGGTGGATCTGATTGATGAGCTTCTGGAACGGGATGCTGGCACAGTCAACAGCACCATTATAGGTAAGATACAATGCCTCTTGCACAACGAAGATGTAATTCGTGGCACAGCTTGATTCTACAGCTATTGTTTCTTTTTATGGGCTGCCATTCAGTAGGACGCAGTGGTGAAGACGAATCACAGGAGGATGTGTTGATGGATGAGGCTCCCTCGAATATAAGCCAGACTTCCACTCTCCAGGCAAATCGTGAAGGTGTGTCTTCTCCAGATAATTAACCCCAGTTGATACCAAAATGTATATTTCTATCTATTTATTTGCATGAGTTTCTGGTGCTATAAATAAACAATGGATTTTCTGTATATTTTCAGACTCCATGAACATCCTGGAACCAGAGGATGAAGAGCACACACAGGAGGAAGATTCTAGTGGCAGTAATGATGATGAAGACAGCCAGGATGAAGAGGAGGAGGAGGAAGAAGAGGAAGAGGAGGAGGACCAGGTCACAAGGATGAATGGAAAGCCGTTGAAGAAGCCCGTGGTAAAAAGGGTTTTGTACTCATATTTTCTTTCAACTCAGGATGACGAGGAAGGAGATGAGGACGACGATGACGAAGGTTCGGAGATGGAGTTGGACGAGGATTTCCCAGATATCAACGCAGCGCCTCACATCCGCTTCGAGAGGTTCGACCGGGACGATGACCTGATCATAGAGTTCGACAACATGTTCTCCACGACCGGTATGCAAGATTTGTTCCTTCACCTTTAAAACGGGCATAAAAGTACATCTTTATGACCTTGTTTTCAAAATGGCCGTGGGGTTGTGCTTGAGCTGTCGCCCTAATGTCTGCCAACTGTTCTCTCTATTGTGTTCCTCCGTCAGCTGACATCCCTCCCTCCCCAGGCAACATCCCCAGCTCCCACCCCCTGATGGTGCGCCACGCCGACCACGGCTCCCTCACCCTGGGGGCTGCGGGCACCAGCAGCCGCCTGGCACAGGGCATGGGCCGCAGCCAGCGCACATTGCGCCAGCTCACTGCCAACGCCGGCCACACCATCCACGTCCACTACCCTGGCAACCGCCAGCCCAACCCGCCCCTCATCCTGCAGAGGTGAGAACCTAAATGTCCGAACGCTGTATGGGTGCATTTCAGGTGTCGAGCCATTTTATTGGGCCTTTCATCGCACCTCTGGACTATGCTTATTGGTCAATCCCGAGGGTTATGTCATACTGAAAATGACTGCAGTGCAAACATTTGGATTGCATACATTTGCTCTTAGCACGTGCATCTGCTGTGATAGGTGCAGCTGTTGAGTAGTGAATTTGTCCGGGTGATTAATCATTGGGCCATTCCTGCCTTCCCCAGATTGCTGGGTCCCAGCGCAGCAGCGGACATCCTGCAGCTCTCCAGCTCTCTGCCCCTGCAGTCCCGCGGCCGCGCCCGCCTCCTGGTGGGCAACGAGGACGTGCACATCATCGCCCGCTCTGACGACGAGCTGCTGGACGACTTCTTCCATGAGCAGAGCAGCACCGGAGGACAAGCGGGTGAGGGCCGCTTATTGAAGGACTGTTGTGATCTTTAGGGTTAGGGGCCATTGTTTAACAACCTCGACTTACGGGGAGAATCACAGAGCGAGTTTGCCGAAGCTGAGCAAGCGGGTATTCTGCAGACCAACTCGGCTTTTGGATTACTTTCTTAAAGTTGTAATTCAAGTCTTAGACTTTATTGTTTCAGAGCTTCTTTCCTTGTTGAGAGTTGAAGAGATGTACTTTCCATAACATCTGGAATTGCTCTTCCCAGGCACTCTCTCCAGTATCCCCACTGCCTTGACCAGGTGGACGGATGAGTGCAAGGTGCTGGATGCCGAGAGCATGCACGACTGTGTAGCAGGTAGGCTCATTCAGCACACTGTCGTTGTCACACGTCGATTGCATCATTCTCCAACCTGTGTTCTTCAATCCCCCTTAACGTGTGTTTGTGTGTGTGTGATGGTTCCAGTGGTGAAGGTGCCAATCCTGCAGCACCTGGAGAGCCTGCGAGATGAGGAGCTGGAGGAGCGCAGGGAGAAGAGGAGGAGGCAGCTGGCTGAGGAGGAGGAGGCCAAGCAGAGCGAGCGGAGGGCCTCTGGGGCGGAGGACAGCAGGGAGCAGAGCCTGCAGGTCAGCAGATGGAGAGAGGTCTGTGTGCTCATCATACGAAAAGCTTTACTGTGGTCATTGAGAAGTAGGGTGAAGTTTGATGTAGTTTATTTGCTGGCTGTCACATTTCTCTTCTCCTTGCTCAGGGTCCTGGATTGGGGGTGGTCAATGGCGCAGAGAACACTGCAGGTAGACTGAGCTTACTTTACTCTTCTGGGTACAGTGAATGTACATACATCTTTGTCTGGACTTGACACCGTCTCCTGCATCTTCAGCAAGTGACAAGCCGGGAACCGGAGCATGCTGTGGGATGAGGTAGTAGTTTGTATAGTTTTAGGATCACACCAGATCTGGGAGATAACTATACAGTCTACTGTCTTTCTCACAGCGATGCGATAGCAACTCTACAGTCTCGGCTGCTCCAGTGTGCTCTGCACAGTGGAGGTTTATATTTCCATGTGGGCTCTGCAAATACTTTACGTACTGACCTTTTCAGATACTGCTGTGTTAATTCATTCAGTTTTTCTCGCTTGCCTTTTTTTCAATCCGCTATAGTTAAATGATATACATTTCTCTTCCATGTCCTTGCATATTAATGTCTGAATCTGGCTATGCTGTGGTGAGGTAGTAAGTTGTGTTGTTGTTGGGGATCAGGATTATTCACCCCGTTAAGGAGATAACTATACAACTTACTGCCTTCCTCAGTGTAGGCCTTGAACATCACGGTGTGCAACTATGACGACATAATATTGTCGAATTCTAAGCGATTAAAATTATACAAATACCCTTACCGTGCTTTGTCACGTGAACTCTGAACTTGGTGTATTCCTGCATTGCTGTTCCAGAAGGTGAGCAGGCCCAAGGCGGTCCTGGGTCCTGCCTGGATCCCCCCAGGGTCTCTGAGGGCTTCCTCACGGCACCCCCATCAGGAGAGGTGACCCCCACCACCCCTGCTCCGCATGAGCAGGCCCTAGTCTCCCTGGAGACTGCCATCAGCCAGCAGGTCCATCAGCCTATTGCTGACCTGCTGCTGGCGGAGTCGCACGCCAGCTCGCTGGCTGCCCTGGCCGTAGCAGAGGCATCCCAAATGGAAATGTCCCCGGCACCCACAATCGGTGAGAGAGGAGGAGGTGGTGGTGGAGGAGGAGCAGTGGATGAAGGCAGGGAAGGTAGAATAACATTAAAGACGCCTCTCATACAGACAAATGTTGATTAACATCAGTGCCAGGCTGGTAACCAACCTCTGATCATCACTGGTTAGAAACCACGTTTACCGTCTTTGATATGAATCCATTAACCCCGGTGTTGTTGTGGTTGTTGTTGTTCCTCATAGCCTCCCTCAGTCCAGATATTGCAGAGCCCTCCGAGCCCGTGGCGGCGGGCGTGTCACAGCTGGAGGGGTCGCCCATGGATACCAGCAGTCCTGCTTCCGCCACCCAGGAGGAAGCTGCTCCCAACCCCGCCCAGACTGCCCACCTCTCCCAGGAGCTGCCCGGCAGCGCTGGCAGTGCGGACAGCGGCCTGACAGACAGGCAGACGGACGCAGAGACTGGGTAAGCTTGATGTTTTACTAATGAGCCCACTTCTTTGTGAGGTCCGTAAGGCTTCAGTTGTACCACACTCGTCGTACTTAGAGATTGAATTTGGTACCTATTTTCTGTCCAGATCCACGGCTGTCTCGTCACCCGGGGAGACCATGCCCCGGAGTGACAGCGCTGACAGCCAATCTCAGGCCATCCAAGAGGAGCCGCTGCCGTCGACCAGTAACGACGACGAGGACCCACTTGCGGGTAAAAAACCGGTCCGCTTCCTGTTTACCTTTAGTGTATTTATCCTCACTCACCTAATGAGCGTTTTTTCCACCCAGGCATCAATCTGCCGGAGGGTGTCGACCCCTCGTTTTTGGCGGCGCTTCCCGAGGACATTCGGCGAGAGGTCCTCCAGAACCAGCTGGGCATCAGGCCTCCCTCCCGTCCACCTGTTACCTCCAGCCTGCCTTCCTCCACCACTCCCGTGCTGAGTGGCCCTGGGGTCACCGAGGTCAGCCCGGAGTTCCTGGCAGCACTGCCACCCGCCATCCAGGAGGAGGTGAGAGAAACCTTTTAATGCCTGACTGATTTGTAGAATGTTTCAACTTGGCTAAGGCTGTATTTCTTTACCATTGGAAATTTGCTGAATAATTCACCTTTTTTATTTGTTTAGAAAACCTCTACCAGACCTACGCACAAAATGCTATGTACCTTTTTGTCCTATTGCACCATTGGTCAGCGTCTTTAATTAAAGTTTATGCAAGCATTTTAAGACACAGGACCTTGCTGGTGCTGCGATTCAGTTAGAGACATGCTGATTACATCGCTTGGACAATACTTTATGCTTGCATTGCGCTATGTACGGAGTAAAACGGCCCAAAGGGACTTTTGGGCAGGGCTGTAACACTTCTCTATAAATAGCTCCAGTTTTGGCATGGTTCTTTTCATTAGGAACGTGCTCTTGGACTGGTATTACGCTGATATCAGGCACCATGCAAAGCCATTAATGCATATCCCCGTTGATGCTCCCCACTTGACTGACGGGGTGGAATGCGTTTTTGATTGACTTGTTTGGCCCGTCTCCTCCAGGTGCTTGCCCAGCAGCGCGCCGAGCAGCAGCGCAGGGAGCTGTCCCAGCAGCCCACCCAGGGAGACACGCCCCTGGACCCCGTGACCTTTATCCAGACCCTACCCTCAGAGCTCCGCCGCAGCGTGCTGGAGGACATGGAGGACAGCGTGCTGGCCGTCATGCCCCCGGACATCGCCGCCGAGGCAGCCGCGTTGCGCCGCGAGCAGGAGGCCCGCCAGAGGCAGCTGATGCACGAGCGTCTTTTCGGCCACAGCTCGTCCTCGGCCCTGTCGGCCATCCTGCGCTCCCCGGCCTTCACCAGCCGCCTGGGCAGCAACCGGGGCGTGCAGTACACCCGGCTGGCCGTGCAGCGCGGGGGCACCTTCCAGATGGGAGGGACCAACCACAACAGGTGAGTGCGGCGCCGGGGACTGATGAGCAGAATGTCCTACGTTGTTTCATTTATTTTGATCGTCCAACTTTTTTGTTTAAGCAGAAGAAACAATGCATCAGAGTCATTTCAGTGGCTCTTTCAGTGGACGATTATTAAAAACCATAACCGTAGTATCAAACGGAAAAGTAAGACAAACCCATTATGGTACGGTAGAGTGCTGAAGGAGGTTTCTTTTGTCCCCCCTCAGACCATCCAGCTCCACCGTAGACTCTCTGCTGCGTCTGCGCGGCCGGCTCCTCTTGGACCACGAGGCCCTGTCCTGCCTGCTGGTGCTGCTGTTTGTGGACGAGCCCAAGCTGAACACCAGCCGGCTGCACCGCGTACTGCGCAACCTGTGCTACCACTCCCAGACGCGGGGCTGGGTCATCCGCAGCCTGCTGTCCATCCTGCAGCGCAGCAGCGAGAGTGAGGTGTGCGTGGAGACAACGCGCCTGGACGACGCCCGTGGCAAGAGGAACCCCCAGGGGGGCTGCGCCGCAAAGTCAGCGGCCGCCGCTGCTGCAGCAGCAGCCGCCTCTTCCTCCCTCTCCTCCTCCTCTTCGTCCTCTTCGTCGTCTGCCTCGTCCTCCTCTTCCTTGGAGCTACTGAACAGGGTGGAGTCCCGCAGCTCCAGCCAGCTGTCCTGGCTTTCGGTTTCCATGGACGCGGCCCTGGGCTGCCGGACAAACATTTTCCAGATCCAGCGGGCGTCGGGTAGGAAGCACGCCGACCGCCACTCAGCAGGGGGCACGGGGCCCGGAGCGTTGGGGGCAGGTGTAGGAGGGATAGCCGGGCCGCCCGCAGGGGTCACGTGCACCGGAGGTGGAGGGTCCACCGTGCACATCCACCCGCAGGCAGCTCCCGTGGTCTGTCGCCATGTCCTGGACACCCTCATCCAGCTGGCCAAGGTGAGAGCCTGAGCCCCTGAACATGTTGGCTACGGTCAGCTGGCCGCCGGTGGGTCTGACCCTCTTTGTCTGTGTCTGACCCTCTTTGTCTGTGTCTGTGTCCCCAGGTGTTCCCCAGCCACTTTACCCAGCAGCGCTGTAAGGACCTGTCGACGTCGCCCTCCGACCTGGACGCTCGCCTGTGCTTGGCCACAGCCGGGGCGGCCGGTGTGCTCGGTGGAGTGGTCGTCAGCGGCGGCGGCGCCCGTTCGGGCAACAACGCCGCCTCCAACGTCTCCTCTGTGCCCGCCAACACCCCCAACTCCCTGGGCTCCTGCGTCATCACACCCCAGTCCCTGGGCATCTCCACCGACTTCTGGGACCTGCTCGTCAAGCTGGACAACATGAATGTGAGCCGCAAAGGCAAAGCCTCCATGAAGACCGTGCCTTTAGGGGGCGGGGCCGAGGCGGAGGGTGCCCAGTTTAGCCTGGAGGCGTCGCCGCTGGGCCAGCTGATGAACATGCTGTCGCACCCGGTGATCCGCCGCAGCTCTCTGCTCACGGAGAAGCTGCTGCGCCTGCTCTCCCTCATCTCCATCGCTCTGCCCGACAACAAGGCCACCGAGGTGCCCGCCGGCCACCCCACCCCGCAGACCGCCAGCGCTAGCACGGCGGCCGGGGCCGCGGGGCCAGCGGCCCCCGCCACCGGGCTGAGCAGCATGACGGCAGGCTCTGCCCAGGTGGCTGCCACGGGGTTGGTGGGAGCTGTGGTGCAGGGCTCGTCTTCACTGGCCAGCCTGGCGGCGTCTCACATGTCCGCCTCCGCCGCAAGCTCTCTACCCACCTCCACTGTTAACATTTCCACTGGTAAGCACCATTGGTCCGTGTCGGTATCAAGTGTGGTAGTTGTTACTAGATGCTGTGGTCTCTTTGGTTGTACCTGTGATGGCATTAAATGAGACCTGTGGATGTTCCCTGTGACACAGGGAAGCAAAGGATTGCTGTTTGCAGCAATGAAATTGATTCCAAGTTGGCCTCCACTGGACTTACTGAGAAACAACTACAACTCTCAGTGGAGGTATGGAAAAAAGAAAACAACAAAACACCCAATTAAATAATTGCATCCTTGCCCTACATAAAACCATTTAATGCAGCAAAACAGTTTTGTGTCACCTTTATTAATTGTTAACCAACAAGGTTGAATGATCTGTATTCTCCTTTGTGTGTCCAGGTGCTGACCTCTCACTCGTGTTCTGAGGAGGGTCTGGAGGACGCCGCCAACATCCTGCTGCAGCTGTCCAGGGGAGACGGCACCACCCGAGACACTGTCCTCCGCCTGCTGCTCAGTGGAGCCCGACACCTGGGCTACACACTCTGCAAACAGATCGGTCAGCTCCACACCCACACGCAACCGCTACAGACACTGTCGTGGCAATTCCGTGGAGATATTGCATCTAGGACAGATAAGTCCTTTGCGGCAAGGACTTATCTGTGTAGTTTCTCAATAGTTTTACGCCCTTGCAGGAAAGCTGCTTTATTCTTCAAGGACCACAGGTCTGCTAGTTATTTTTCATAGTAAAACGGCATTGAACAAGGGGTGATTGTGAATGTACGACCGGTTGTTGCAGGGAAAAGCTAAAAAGGATTAAGGAAAGCAAACTAGGAATTCATGCTTTCTGTGTCGTCCACAAGAGAACCATGGCAGCAAAATTATGAGGAATTTGGGCAATTGGGATTGTATGTGAGAAATGCTTTAGAAGTGGTGGTTCCTCAGAATGACGTAGAGTGCATCAAGGGAAGCAAAGTATTTTAAGGTTAGATGTTGCAAACTTAAAAAAAAAGATTTGGAACTAGACGTCAATCCCCCTTCACATGCCACCACCACCCGTTCAGACTGCTTTGTATAGGACATCTTAACACACACACACACACACACACACACACACACACACACACACACACACCCTCACACACACACACTCTCTCTCTCTCACTCTCTCTCTCTCTCTCTCTCTCTCTCTCTCTCTGTCGCCCTCTCTCTGTCTCCCTCCGCCTCTCTCTCTCTCTCTCTCTCTCTCTCTGTCTCCCTCCTCTCTGTCTC
>JAOPUA010000001.1:20721500-20731709 GCA_027122455.1 Trisopterus luscus | reverse complement strand
CATACATACTATCACAAACAGCCACACAGGCTCTCATAAACACACACGCCCACTGTATCTATGTACACACACACACACACACACACACACACACACACACACACTCACTCGCACACACACACTCATTAGGTGGACGCACCACAGGGGCATGCTCAACACACAAACACACACACACAGGCAGCCGGCTTTGCAGGGTTGATGGTATGTGCTTTAATCTGTCAGGTGTTTCCTGAGTTAGGACGAGGCAGGAGTCAGGTGTCACCAAATGATACGGTAAGCCTGCTTCCTGAGGGGCGTGGCACGGGAGGTAGCAGGAATCAGGTCTGAAGGGTGGGGGTTAGGGCGGGACGGGGGAGTGTTTGATGGTTCAGGGGCCAGGCGTCTAAACCCATGCTGGAATATTTTGTGCAGACTTGGGGGTGAACCGGCTACTGTGTGTGTTGTTGTGTTGTGTGTGTGTCTTGCTGTCGAGTGCTTTTTGTAATCTTCTGTTTGTGATTGCAGCATATGTCCTTTCTTGTGTGTGTGTGTGTGTAGTGTGTGTGTAATGTCTGGGTTGTGGTGCCCTGGGATGGCCTCTCTGTGTTTTATTATATTAAGGAGATCAACACAATTCAAATTCCTCATAAATTATACATGTACGATTTTGGTTTGTTTCGCAATATTGTAGCTTATTCGAAAAATAGCCCTCCATTTTCAAATCATGAGTTTAGACGTCTTAAAAAAGAGGCATATTTAAATCATCTATTTCAACAAGTACAACATATCCTAGTGTCATTGCCATAGTAAACAAAACCAGCAACCATAAATTAAAATGTATGCGTGTAATGTATGCCTGTGGTTAGAAACAATGGAGTATTTTTCTGAGCCCATATCCTCCCCCCCCCCCACCCCCCCTATCTAACCCTATCTAACCCTATCTAACACACTAATGGTGAGCACTGTGGTTCACACTCACTCTGTCCGTACTGGCTGTACTGGTAGCCGGCCCCCACCCCGGGGTCCACGCCGTAGCCGGCGGAGCTGTAGGTGGGCGGGCAGTAGGACTGTGACGAGGCCAGGCTGTCCACTGCCTTGAGGCCGCCGTCCGCCCCCCGCTGGCTGCAGCTCGCCGAGATGGCGGCCGCGCCAGACACGTTGGAGCCGTCCAGGCCCACGCCCCCTCCTCCCCCGCCGCCGCCGCCGCCGCCGGCATGGAGCGGCGAGATGGAGAAGTCGTGCTGAGACTGTGACGGCAAGGCGTTGGGGTTGCTGAGGATGCTCATGACCTGGAGACGCAGGACACACGAGACGCTATTAGTGAGACTAGGACAAATGAGCTAATAGCAGGCTAGGCTACTGTCCCCTGAAGTAATAGGCAAAATAGCAACAAGCTTGCCGGGCTAACCACGATGCATGAAGAGGAATTACTGTAAAATACAACAGACACTAAGACAAATGAGCAAATAGCTAGCTGGGCTTATAAACATTGTGGACTCAGGTAGGTTAGCAATGAGCTATCCTGGCTATGGAACACACTGTGCACTTAGATAAATTACCAATGAGCTCACTGGGCAAACATACATGGTGCACTATGGCGGAACAATTCATAGGGTCTGGAGCCTTCGACTTTAAGTGTTGGGTTCCTGGTTTTGATAACTCTGTGGTACTGAACCGCTGCTACTCAGAGACCAGCACAAGCAGTGTTATTTGAATCTGTTCCTGTAGATTGAGGGGCAGGTTTGAGGTTAAGTTGGGGGCCATCCTTCTCTCTCTCTCTCTGCTCCAGAACATGAGGTTCACTTTGTTACTTCCTCCTTTGTACTCGCCTGTGGCTCCCTCCTGTATCTGATGCTAACCCTATTAGCCGCGGACAGAGGCAGCTACAGAATCAAGGCCACATTGCAGCCTCCTCTCCGTCCCCCCAGGGGCCCGCTTCCCCAAGCAGGGGCCCCCACCCAAAGACATCCCATGTTGTGGAAGTTCACAGTTGCACATGCTGCACACACAGACACACACATGTGGGAAGGTTTGTGTTAAGGTTAAATGTCATTACCTGCATAACAGAAACATAACCAGCTGCCCTCCACACATGTGAAGGCATGTTCATTTTTAGTTTTCTTCGGGCCAAGGCATCAGAAAGCAAAGGAGAGGTTTGGCTGATCACACGCTCTTTTTAAATGGAACGCTGTGTCGTCCAGTGAATGAGGCAAAAACAATGGCCCTAATCTGTTAATATATATCCAAGAACTAAGATAAGGAACGTGCTTGGGGCCAGGCACTAACCCTGGCTAGTGACAGTGTATCCCCTCTACCAAGCGCCTCCTATTCCTATGATAAGACTATTATTAGAGAATGAGTACAATATGCTGAAACTGCAAATCAGGCTTTTAATTAGATCATAGATTAAAAAGAATAATGAAGAAAAACGTCCAGTGCCTCTCAACCAATCAGCAGTGGCCATTCATTAAGTTGAATGAACCAGCACACGGCTGGGAGACAAGGCACTAGAGAACCATGGAGCCCTTTCCCCAGCCAGTACAGGCTCCAGGCTGGGCTGGCTCTTTAAGAAATCTGCTTAATTAACCCATCAGCGTTTCTAACCCCACGTCTCCCTCTGTTTTATCAGGGGCCCCTGAGTTAATCCCTTGGCGACCGGCCCCTGGTTTAAACACACTGCTTCCAATTACAATTCCTATCACACACTCCCCTAATAAGCCCGGGCCCGCCTCCTCATAAAAAGGTTGGAAATTAACTTTCTATACTTAACAGGACATCTATTAACAGGGCTTTTGAAGACTGCCGATTTGAAGGAGAAAGAAAAACCTGACCAGTGTCAATCTTTGCCGTTCACTTCCATTCAGGAAAGTCAAGTATGGATTATTCTGAGAAAGACATTCCTGAGAAACAAAAACTCTCAACAAAACCCCAAAAGTCTCCATTATCTCTTCATCTCAAAAACCACATGTCCCTAATGTGGAGCTAATGTGACGACTTTGGTGTGTTTTTTCCTGAGGCGTTCCAGCCCTTGGGGCCCGCTCCGCAGGGTAGAACAGGCAGGGTTGCAGAGAGAGAGAGAGAGAGAGAGAGAGAGAGACAGAGAGAGAGAGAGAGAGAGAGAGAGAGCGAGAGAGAGAGGCAGGCCCCCTGACTCCGGGAGGTGTCAGAAAGCCAAAGGAGGTGATCTTTTGGCGGGGGAGTGGGCGGAGCTCCAAGAGACCTCCTTGGCCCACGAGGGCGGGGTTCCCCCTGGACGCCCTGACATGTCTATTGAGGCCGAGTGGGGGGGTGGTCCGTCAAACGCGGCGCTGGGGTCCTTTGTGTCGCCTGAAAGTGGGACTTATTCAAATCTCTTCATATTTAGCATAAACGCCCTGGCATCGCTTCGTGGGCCTCAGTAGCATGGGGCGATGTCGAGAAACAGCGAGCGTGAGCGCGGGGCCGGTGGAAGGTGTGGGAGAGGAGGGGAGGGGGTTTGGTAGCATCGGGGGTGGGGTTTAATGCGTCCTGTGAAAGCGTTAAAGCGGAGGGTAACCAGTGTTTAAGGATCTTTTTGAAGCTGTTTGTGGGACACTATCGTTTGAATTATTATGTTAAGACAACAGTACTGAATGGCTTTCCATTGCAATAAGTGTCATTTATGTTATTTGGCGTTTGGCTGGTCTCGTTTTAAAAACAGTGAGCGTGAAACCAAAAGTCGTAGTCTCCACTTGGAAGCAACCTGTTCCTCTTTCTATCATTCTTGTCCACCTCTATCCTGCTCTCTCTCTCTCTCTCTCTCTCTCTCTCTCTCTCTCTCTCTCTCTCTCTCCCTCTCTCTCTCTCTCTCTCTGTATTGTTAATGCCAGAGTCCTCCAAACAGAGATAATGGGAGACAGGAGCAAGTTGAAAGCACACTGCTGCAAGGCATTTGGTTCCTTTCTTGCCCATGCACAGACAGACACACACACACCCCCCCACACACACACACACACACACACACACACACAAAGATCCCCCCCCTCCGCCCCTTTTAAAATCAGAACACAAAAAGTAATTAATTCTCAACTTCTGAGAGCCGTGTAGCCCGGAGCTCTGTGAGCAGAAGATGAGTGCAGCGTTAATGAACACAACGTGCATCCTTTCAGATAAATAAATAGCGCCATTTATCGCAAAGGAGCTGCCTTTCACACACTCTAAATGTCCTGAACTGTTACAATTAAGCCTTGTTTTGTTTGCGCGGGTGTCGGAAAAGACGGCAAGCTCTTTGTGTTTGGGTCGCCGGCGCCTGCGTGCTCGGAACAGGACTGATGACAGCGTGACGCCCGTCCAGACGAAGAGACTCGATCGACTCGAGACTCGAGCGTATGAAGCACGGCGCGGTTCAACACTGGGGTTGGACCCAGTAGTGCAAATAAGACCACGCTGGGACAGGGGACTGGGAGACCGTGGCAGAGAAGAAGAGGAGACTGAAGCTCGGTCGAGAGAATCAGGAGGATGTACACACACACACACACACACACACACGCACACGCGCACACACTCACAAGAACTGGAGCGGCGTACGTCCAGGCTGTACACTAACTGAAATCTTGAAGACCTTACCAACCACCCCAATGCTGGAACTCTAGTGTGCAACACCACACATCGAATTTTGTATAACTTTCTTATACTTGCCTCTGGGTTATATAAAAGTTGACTATCAGAGATTAAACAAGGAACATAAAAGAAGCAAGGTCAATTAGAAATGAGATGGGGGTTGGGGGATGGGGAGTGAGTCCTGTTGGACCTAGTCTCTGTTCGCCGCTCTTTGTTTCAGTTAACTGAGGACGGACAGGGAAGAGAAAAACCCCAAGGGCGTGACCGTGTGGCGTCCCTCAGAGTGGTGAAGGAACTGTTTGGTTCAAAAAGGCTTATCACAGCGAGCGTGGAACAAAATGACATCAAAACGGAGCCTGCTCTGCATTAGTGCTGTCATAGTTCCATCACTGTCTTAGTGGAAACACAGCGGGGATTATTCTCAAGCATATCTGCTGAAAGGAGGGGATATGTGATGCAATCAGAGGAAATTATGCCATCGCTTGATGGCTTTTCTATAACCGGCAGATTTGGGCTTTTTCGGGGCCGCAGTCCTGAAAATCCCAGCCCCCCCACTGGTGTTGAAATGGAACCAAGACAAACAAAAAGAGTGTAATGTCACCATGAGGACACTCCGCATAACGTGTTGGTGCGATTCTGGCATTGGAGCATTGTAAGCCGTGTATATAAAAACATTTTATTTTTTTTGTCGTAGGAGGTGAGATGCGTTTTAAGCGTGCGCTAACTTTCATTGGTACAATCCAACCACAACTACAAATTGGAAGCATTAGAGGCAATCAGAGACAAGTTTCAAGAAAGAAAGAAAGATAACCGAGGAAAGGAGAATCTGGGAGAGAGCGAGAGAGAGAGAGAGAGAGATAGACAGAGAGAGAGAGAGAGAGAGAGAGAGAGAGTAAGAGCAATGGAGATAGAGATAGAAAATATACTGAATAAGAGAGAGCGTGAGAATGACAGAAAGTGGGGAAGGGGTGTAAAAGTTGAAGTGACTTAAATCAGGCATTTGATTGGCAGGGACAGAAAGTGAGGAAGCTGGCACTGAGCAAGACGGCGTTCAGATGACAGCGATTAGTGAGGTACCAAACAAGCAGTCCAAACCAAACATGTTACGTGTTAGCCGGAAGCTAGTCGCCCACACAGCTCCACGAGAAAACAATGTCGGAGACAGAACAGCTCTGTGTGTCTAGGCTGAGCTATATCAGGCCCTCTTAAAGGTGATCTATTAGACACGCCTCTGTGAGGTTGTTTCCCCACTTGGGGATAAATTAAGTGTATCAAAATCTAAATAAAGAAATATCAGAGAAATAACATCACTGCTCTTATTTGTATCATCATTTTTTATATACGTTTGTTTTACTCTCTTAGTCTAGATATATCAGTTTTCAACCTATAGTTTATGTACTTTTTTTATATTACATAAACAAACCTGATGTGAATTGCCAATGTACTAATTCTAGTACTTATGCTGTTCCTTGTATTTACTAATGTCAGCAAACTAGTCAGCGCCAACTAACTGGTCAGTGACCAGTTTGCCTAATAACGGCATTATATTCTGAAGGCCTGTGATCAATGTCTAGCAGACTGTGCTCCCAGCTAGGGGTCAGACGTCCCTGTGTGTTTCCACCGCCCCCCACTGGGTCGGGTTAACAGTGTCCACAGGGGGTGACATCACAGAGAGGCTAGTGGATTACTCTCACTGAACACTCTTCTCTCCTCCTGCGCGCCTCCTGTCCTTCTCCTTCTCTCTTTCTTCATCTCTTCGCTCCTTTCCTCTGTGTTCCTCTATCTTCGCCTCCTTTCCTCTCTAACCCTCTTCTCCCCTAACCCTCTCCTGCTTCTCCCACTCTCCTCCTCTCCCTCTCTCCACCTCCCCTCACGCTCTTTGTCTCCCATTTTCCATCCCTCCTCCCCCTTCTCTCCATTGATGATGGGGTGGTGGGTGTCTGTGCCATGGAGGAATGTCAGGTCAAATGATTTGTCGTCTGGGTTAATTTCTGCACAGCTGGACGTAAATAACATGTAAATAAAACAGAGAAGAGGTTCTCAGCAGGAGGGTGATGGGCCAGGGGCGATGGGGAGGATTGGGGTCTGCAACACAGGGCTTGATGTAATATACTCCCATGATTTAGATTAGGTTGATGGCAAAGTGCATGACAGAGGGAGAGAGGGAGGGCATGGGAGAGTAGAAGAGAAATGGAGATAGAAAGAGTTTTGGAAAGAGCAGAGAAGCAGGTCAATGAGAAATGACAAGAAAGAAATATGAATTACTGGGATTTATGGGTTAAGAAAAGTGGACCGGATATCAGGCATTTCTGAACTTATCAACAAAAAAAAGTGGAAAACATAATTCCTGATGTTTAGATATTTGTTTAATTTTAAATTCTAAATGCATGATTAAACGAATAAGAAAACCAGTTAGATTGGAGAAAATCAATCAATCAATGCATATTTGAATATAACGTTAAATGGTCATCGATTGAAAAGTTGTTTGTCATCGGCCATTGCATAAATCCTATCCCAATCGTCGTGGTATCCAGAACTAAGTGGAGTCACATGGGCCAGTGCTGACCTTTGACCCCCTTCTCTACATGCAGACCAGGGAAGGGCCATTGGATCACTTGTCCTTTCAACCGGCTTTGAACCATGGGCTCAGGACAGACGGAGCCAAAGATGAGAGGAGCAGGGTCATCGTGAATAGAGAGTCTTATGGACCTAGACAGAGCACTGAGAGAGCCATTCACATAGGATATAGGATGCAACCAGATGGACGGGCTGATGGAAGGACAGACAGACAGAAGGATGAATAAATGGATGGTTGGATGCATGCATTTCTTCCTTCCCCACCTCCCTTCCTCCTTTCCATATATATATATTCCCTTTTTTAGTCTTTCCATGTTTTTCCACATATTTAAGTCCCACTTTTTCCATGTCCAGATGAATGAATGAATGGCGGTATGAATGTATGGTCGGATGACGGAAATGTTAATTGCCACAGAGGCGAAACAAAAAAGGATAATTAAAGAGTAATCCTTCTTCCACTGGAATCAGTGGAGTGGGTAGTGAGTGATTCCCAGTTGAACCTGCGAGGGGCGCTGTGTTGGACAGAGGAGGGCTCTCCTTTATGTTTGAAGCCACCACTTCACAGGGACACATACAAACAAAACATTCCTTGCCCTCAGGAGGAGGGGGGAGTGCACTGTGCAGTACGCATGTCTGCGTGTGTGTGCGTGTGCATGTGTGTGTGTGTGTGTGTGTGTGTGTGTGTGTGTGTGTGCGCGTGTGTGTTTGCGTGCGTGTGTGTTTGCGTGCGTGTGTGTGTGCTTGCATGCACAGATAAATAAAGGCTTTCTTTAATGTATTCTAAAACATTCCACCAGTGGATATGATTTAAATTCCTCTGATTTTCTTGGCAGCTTCCACAGCAGCTCTTTTTATGTTTGTATCTCGGTGTAATGCTCTTGCATGCGCGCACACACACACGCACACACACAAACACACTTGCGTGCACGCGCAGATCCACGCGTACACACACGCACCAATCGCACACATGCAGGTTTATTTGCCAAATTGAAAGAGCATCTGTATTTTGGGGGATTTCTAATTAACAAGTATCAAATTCCCCCCCCCTCTCCCTCCTTCTCTCTCTCGCCCCCTCTCTCTCTCTCCCTCCAAGCATGGTGCTGGTATAAATATAGTCTCTCATCCTTTTTGATGGGTTGACATGAGAGCGTGCCAGTTGACAGTGTGCCCAGTGGAGGAGCAGGGGGGTGGGGGGTGGGGGGGGGTGAAGCCGGGGTGATGGAGGGTTAGGGTCTTAATTTCAGCTAAT
Organism: Trisopterus luscus; assembly: GCA_027122455.1. Taxonomy (NCBI): domain Eukaryota; kingdom Metazoa; phylum Chordata; class Actinopteri; order Gadiformes; family Gadidae; genus Trisopterus; species Trisopterus luscus. The sequence continues at coordinate 20,723,326 of JAOPUA010000001.1, read as the reverse complement.
GCTAATGGTCCCGGAGACTAACATTAGACACAACAGCCGATGACACTCAGGTGAACGCTGTCATGTCCCACGTCGTTCTAGGTTACAGGGGCTGATACTCTCTCTCCTCATCTCTCTCTCCTCAGCTCCCTCTCCTCATCTCTCTCTCCTCAGCTCTCTCCTCATCTCTCTCTCCTCATCTCTCTCTCCTCATCTCTCTCTCCTCATCTCTCTCTCCTCATCTCTCTCTCCTCAGCTCTCTCTCCTCATCTCTCTCTCATCGCTCTCTCTCCTCATCTCTCTCTTCTCATCGCTTTCTCTCCTCACCGCTCTCTCGCTCTCTCTATCCCTCTTTCTTTCTCTCCATCTTTCTCTCTCCTCATCTCCCTCTCTCTCTTTCTTCCTCCCAACCTCTCGATTGCTCTCTCTCTCTTTCGCTCACTCTCTTATCCTACATCTCTCTCTTTCTCTCCCTCTCTTTCTTCATCTGAATGTTCTTTCCATCTCTCTTAGTGATATGTTCTAAATATAATGTATCCTGGTATCTTTGTATCTATTGTATCTTTCATTAATTTCCCCCAGAAATGATACATTGTCTCATCAATGCTCTCCTCTATTGTGAAGCTTATGTTTTAATTTAGAAAAAAAACGGGTTTAGCAAAGGAACCAACCAACCAACACACACACACACACACACACACACACACACACACACACACACTCACACACACACACACACACACACACACACACACACACACACACACACACACACACACACACACACACCCTGCCCCTTATCGCAGTCCGACAGTTGTCAGGAATCACCAGTGTAGGCCTTAGTGCCGAGAGAGAGAGGCGGGCGAGCGAGCGAGCGGGCGGGCGAGCCGGCCTGGGGATATGGATCAAAGAGAGCGAGCCGAGGAGAGACGCAGTGTCTCTGATCCCCCTCCACCACCACCACTCTATACTCTCTCTCTCTCTCTCTCTCTCTCTCTCTCTCTCTCTCTGTCTGCCCCCACCTCTCTCTCTCTCCCTCTCTCTCTCTCACCCCCTATCTCCCTCCCTCTCGCTCTCATACTGCCTCTATCACTTTGCTTCTTTCTCTCTTTCAATCTGGAACCCACATCCAAACGTTTTGCTCTCATCACAGTTTTTACCGGGAAAAAAATATTTTTCTTTCTTTAGCATCATTCTGTCCCTTTCCCCACTCTCTTTCTCTCTCTCTCTCTCTCTCTCTCTCTCTCTTTCTCTCTGTCTCTCTCTGTCTCTCTCTCTCTCTCTCTCTCGCTCATTCATTCTTCATTCTTTCTTTCCTGCAATCCTTTCCATACCTCCTTCCCTTCCTTCCTCTACTTCCTCCTCCCTTCTTTCCTTTCTGCCTTTTAAACGTATTTCTCAGTTTCAGTAATTCCATGTGAATGTTAAGTTGCGCATTGTTTCTTGCTGTTGCACAAACTGTGTGCAATAAAGCTTGAATTGAATAAAGAATTTGATTTTTTTTAACTCGTCGCTATGACAACTTCCATGCCCTACATAGGAAGGGATGAGCAGCCCCACGTCTTTATCTGCGTGAGTGACAGAATGAGAGAAACAGTAGAACAGGTTTAGAGGTACAGGCCTATTTGTCAGAAAGCAAGGTTGAAATAAAATCAGCTTTAAATCACAGGGCCTAGGGGATGCGGGACTTGATGAAAACGTGCATGTCCGTGTACATGTGTGTGTGCATTTATCTGCGTGTGTATGTATGTGTGCATGTACAAGTGTGTGTGTACAATTGTGTGTGTGTGTGTGTGTGTGTGTGTGTGTGTGTGTGTGTGTGTGTGTGTGTGTGTGTGTGTGTGTGT
>JAOPUA010000001.1:20669243-20681314 GCA_027122455.1 Trisopterus luscus | reverse complement strand
GCCCCCCGCCCCCCGCCCCAGCAGTCAGTTTACAGCCAGTCCTGTGGGGGTCGATGGGTCTCACCACTGACACAAAAAGACGTACTTCCACGTAGGTCGTAGTGGCACAAAGGAAAAGCAGAAAGTGGAATAGCCCAAGAATTACAGTCGGGAAGATTGTACATGTTGCTGTGGCGTTTACTGTTCCTTAGTAAGTCATTTCCTACATGGCTACATCCAAAGAGACTTCAATTTCAGATTCAGATACATGTCATCAGGGGTTGGAGGCTGACATCTTGCTCAAGGGTACCTAGAGAAAGGTTGGAGAACATTGGGTACCTAGTACCTTTCGATAGGGAGTAGAACTCCCAACCACCACTTTATCGCTTGGCAAGCACATAACGATTAAGATGATTATTAAAAAACTGGCCTTAATGACCCGGAAACCCTAGAGAATCAACCTTGGCTCATTGAGAAACCATACTGGTTAACAGTGTTATGAATGACTTCAATCCCATCTATTCATTTAACATGTTGACTGGGATGTTTCATAGTTGGTCAGAGTGAATTATAGCGCAACATTGTCCAGTGTTTTGTTTTTTATGCATCTTCCTTGGAAAGCAAGTGAAACATAAACGTTAGCTCAAACGCTAATCTAATTTCCGATGAAGTGAAAGATTCTCATACAATTTAAACATCCGCTGGAGAAAAATGGCGGGCAGTTGGGGTTTTGGCCACCATGGCCAAACCCCAGTAATCAAGATTATGAGTCAGCATTGGATGCAAGGGTGGTGCATAAAGCTTTTTAAGATTCTATTTAGCTAATTGCGCTGTACACGCACCCAAATTGATTGATGACAAATAAAACTATTTTGGGGAGCTATAGAAGCAGCTTGAATGGCCTAACATAGATGTACCGTCCACCTTAAAGCCACAGTTAGTTTAAGTAATCAATGTGGCTTTGAAGATCTCAGTATATTTAGGTGGTCAGATTAGGCAGAAAATTGTTTGGGCATCGGCCATTTTGACCCAGTGCATGTAAAAATGGCCAATGCCCATACAATATTGCAGTATAATAAAAAAAAATTTTATTAACTATTTCTAGTTATTTTTGTACTTTTTATCGACGGTTACTGAACATTTTTGAAAACCACACATTTTCCATACATGAATCCCACATGAACAAACCACGAAAACAAGTCCATGATTTCGATCAAAAGGTCGGCCTTCTAATCATAGCGAATTTCTTACGCTGGGGTATTTTTGTGCTTTTCGGTGGCGTGCTACGGGCAATCAAAGCATCGCTAACTTGTTTTTCACAGACGATTACTGCGAGAACAGACAGTCTCACACGCCCACAGAGCATGGGACCTCCATGGGACACCTCTGGGATCAATGTCGCCATTTTGTCGATCGAGCAACACAGATCCACCATGCAAGATGCATTTTGTTTGCTACGTGGTGATCTGAAGCGCCTATTCATCGGCCGATTTTTCACAGGAGTAAAAGTGGACAGCGTGATAGCGGCTTCAGCTTGCGATGCATTTGGCACAATGTTTGTATTATATGAAACATTTTAAAAAGTGCAATTTAAGGCTGTCCAGCGCAGCTGGCTAGCAACCTTGTTGACGCGGGTGACGCTAACGCCACTGAGCTATAGAGGGCCTGGGGTAAAAAGAGGGTAAAAATAGGACCCCTCTTATTTGGTTCGACGTCTTCTCGGATGTAAGGGACGACATGTGATGAGGTCCATCATCATTACATATACAGACAATGTTAATATGATGTTCTGGTCGTTTGGGCCCATTAGGTCTGGAGGAACAAAACAAGGCCTTATTCAAGAACTAAAACTGAAAACTGAATTGTTTAAAGATGTTTAAATATTTATAATAATAACATGTTGATTTTTCAGCGGTTGCCCTAACTTGCTAAGTACCCCCAACTTAAGACGCATCCTAACATGCTATTTACAATAGCATGCTATGAACCCCATGTTCAGTACACTGGAATGCATGTCTTTAGAGATGGGTCAGGGAAAATACGAACAGAGGCAGAACATACTCGCTGGGGCCGAGTTACAGCCCTATTCAACATGCTGTGGCCCGAGTGGCGTTCTCATGCCAGACACAAGAGCCAAGCACTGTTCCTTCGTCCAACTGAGAGTAAAAAGGCCCAGTCCCATTTCCTTAACAAGAACACTTGCTTTGAGTGCCCTTAGCTACAAGTCAGCTCCTGAGCTGGCTAGCGTTCAAGGGTCGATTTTAAGGGAAAACCAGCACTCCCCCTTGATCCCCTATGTATTGGGACACCCTTCCCCTTCGCAGGAACGCACAAAATCTAGGGTGAGGACCCAAATCTAGGGGAAGGGGGAGAATTAGGACAGGGCCTTCGTCTCCATGCGGGGCCTATAGACTATAACCATCATTACTGTAATTGGTCTAGATGCAGCTCCAAGGTTAAAGACGTTAATATGAAGCCAATGTTATATACAATACCGGCCAACTGATATAAAAGGCAGACCAGCCTGAAATACAGTAGGTCTATGCCTCCCAGAGATTGGAAGTTAAGACCTACCAACACACCTATTTATGTCAGACATATTTAAAAAAAAGTTATCGTATATTTATTTCTTTATAGCCTTCCCGAGCAGTCCCTAGCGAAAACAAATTCAAAGGCCAATGTCAACTTGGGTGAGAGTTGTTTAATATATAGGCCTAGGCCTATTTAATGAAAGTGGACCGGAGACCATCGGAATGCTGGGCCATCAATGCATGAAACCCTTAGTGCCAGTCATACATGGTTCGCCAATGATACAATTCAGAGATCCACATCAACACAGTGTATCTTCCCTTTTTTTTTTATACATTATGCTCTGGACATACGCTTTCGAAATGTCTGTCACTGAAAGAAGGCCTTTGTATCAATTTGGTGGAACTCCGAAAGTGGCCGGTTTGTGTCGAATTTGACTTTTCTTCGGAGTGCGTCACTTATAACCCCTTCCACTGTGTATAAAATCCTCGTCTATGTGCTGGATTTGATTGTGTATGTTTAATTGTAAGTATTTTACTCGACTGCTTTTCACCCATGCAGTGCTCACCGCCCAGAGAAAGTCGTAGTGACCGCAGATTGGCGGTTGATTGAAACCAAAGAGCATAATTAGGCCTACACGTCCTTTAGCTTTTGTCATGGATGGTTTTCTGGCCCATAATCTAAATGTTTGGCTTATATATTGAGAAGGAAAAGACGCGATCTGCCAGTGCGATAACGGTAGTGTCTAAACCAATGGGCGACGTCACTGAGTCCATCTTTATGTCTGTGACTCTTCATCCGAGCTAAATCACTGAACGCGGTCTAATAGGCCTATATCGGGAAATAAACCCTGGAATGAATACCTTTAGGCTTCATTATTATAGTGTTTAAATAAGACAGTATAATAATTCAGCCCACCATGCTTCAGTCATTTTAAACGGCCACTAATTCATTCCCGTGTTTCTTATTTTAAATATAAATCATAATCAAACATCTGACTAAAGCAAACACGTTTTTGTGATCTTCTCATCGAGAGGCCAGAACTTTGTGTAAAGCAGATTTCAGATTCACGAAAAGACAATGAGTAAAATTCGGATGGCAAAGTTACTGCTCATAAACATGGTTGTTGGTATAGTGTCGTCATCTAGTGGCTGTATTGCCAACCTGCAGAACACTTAATTGATCACAGGCAACAGTATATTTTATAGAATATACATTATTCAAATACCTTACCTCGAATCCAAAGTATAAAGTAAACACACCATCGGAAGGTATATACATTTCACTATTTGATTTGGTGTAACAAATAAGTCTAATTTATAAAAAAAAATGCAAGCTATGAATCATTAGAAATGTATTGATCATAGTTTGTCACCCTATCACTGTATCCTAAAGAAAGTAATTATTGTACATATTAAGGAGAGTTGCAATCTGGTAATACAGAAAAAGCTAAGTAAATTTAATTTGATTAATATAAGCAGCACTAGAGGGGGGCATGGTATAGAAAATACAACCCTACCTTAGGATACAGAATTAATAGGTGGGTCATGTCCCCTCATGTGGCCTAGAAATGCAGTGACACATTTTACTCTTTACTTAAAAAGTTTCTTTTTAAATTACATTAATTAGTTAAAATGCTCTGCAAGAGGATATCACCAAAGCACCAAAACATGTGTGCGCCAATCAATGCAAGGACTAAAATACCTGACAGCGAATGGCGGGGTGTGCTTATATATCATATTTGTATATTATTTTCTTGTGTATCGTATTTTCTCGTGTCTTAAACATTGTTGGATTTATACATTAATTGTGTGGCTGATTTTGGTGATGTTTTTACATGAACCCACACCCACACCCACACACAAACATTGTAGTTGCTCCAACACATTTAATATTGTTGTTTGCACTGACACTTATATGAGGAACAAGCATGCTGGTCTAGACAACCAATCTAAAACCGGATGTCTCTTCTTAATTGTATTTCATCCGTTTTACATTTGAGAAAAGAAAATAATAAACTAAACACCAACAAAACAAAAGCAGCAAAATGTATAAAGTGCAAGTCTTCACTCAGGAAAAGTCTAACATCAACGCTGCTAGGCACAGCCCAAACCCAAGTTATGTGCACCTCCGGAACAAACCTTTCAAGGCGTTTTCAATACAACTTTTAAACAGGAAAAGTAGTATCAAATAAAGTGTTTCTATCACATAGTTGCAATCAAAGAAAGTCCCAGAGCCAATTTAGTTAAAGGTGCTGTCGAAGGTACATAGAACTGGCCCAAAACTTTGAGTAGAACATATTTTAAATATTATTACATCATGTTGCGAGTGATCAAAAGGCTTCGATCGATTGTTTAAATATGTGGACACACGCTCGGGATTCTGGGTGAACTAATACCTCTCATTGTTCTAAATTGCAAACTCAGACTCTTCAAAACTTTGGCTTGAGGGCTTCCGGAAGGATTACTTCTACCTAAACAGACCAAAGCAATCGATAGTCCTACAATCAGGCTCAAAGACAGCAACATATTGCCTGGCTTCACGAGTACAACGTGATTCCTTCCCTAGATTTTTCCCAAACGCCGGATAACACATGGACCTGACACAGGGCATTGTGAATTTGTCACCAGTTTGAACCAATCAGAAACAATAATAATAGAAATCCATTTTCCATTACAAACATTGGACTGTCCTTATGTCATAGTGTAGAATTATTTTTAAGCAAGCACCTCATCTTGGTTACAAACGGTAAATGAGGTAAAAAGACAAATTGATAGTGGTTGCTAATCAAGTGCCAACATTTCAGACATTTATATACTATATATTTACCTCCACAAACCTTCTAATTTGTACCTTGACTTTCCTTACAGCCAGTACACGACTCCAACGAATAAATACGTTTGCATGTGTTTCTTTGAAAAAGCAGAGCAAACCAAAACATTAATCTGCATTTTCCCAACAAAAATAACTCTTATTAGTAACTGCCGGCACATAATGTGTGTACAAAATAATGCATTAGATCAAATCGAATGTACAAAAACATAGATGAAACATTCTACAATTCATGAAAACAAGTGAAAGACAGCAGGAGGTGGCAGTTAATTTCCATCTGATTCAAGCGCCAGGGTCATCTGGCTCTGTAAACCATAAGGAAGCCAATCAGATTGCAAAATGGCATCACATTAGACAATTCATTCTAAACTCAAGTTTGAATTAAAAATGATGGCGTAAGGGAGTGGCGTGGTAGCGAGGTGAACAAGAACCAACACAATCTCTAGTGTAAGCACAAGATTACAGAAGTCTTCCCACGATGTATTGCAGCCTCCTCCTCCTTTGATCTGGTGCTGGAGTCAGACTTTTCCCCAAAGACGGCAGTGGAGGCGGCTGCGGTGCAGCTGGTTTTACCGGCCTTGATGCAGGTACTGCTGTGTGAACATGTTCAGTTCACTGTCCAGCCAGCCAGCCTTGTTCCTGTCAGAGGGAAACAGAAGAGCCGGAGGTTAGCGCCAAATAGCTCACCAACATGGTCAGACGAATGCCATCACGGAATTCCATAGTCCATAGAATTCTGTGAGCACATTCGTCTGTCCATGACGGTGAGCTAGTTGGTGCTTACAGAATTCTACTGACTTATCATAATAAGCAGGACCTCGAAAAAACAATGGAGCTATCAACTACATTACCTGCCAAACTATGAAAGCCTTAAAGCCCAAAGGCCATCCCGTTTTAACTCAAGTTCAATAACCCAATGCTTATGTATTCATGAATTGATTGGAAAACAACTTACTCTAATGCAACTAGGTCAGCATTTAATAGCACTTTGGTAATGTGATTGAGCAGCGGAACATAATATTCTGTCTCAATCGATATGATCAGATCTTCTTACCTGTAGTTATAAAATAATTCACTGGATGCAACTATCTTGTGGACGCGTCTCGCTACTGATCATAATCGGAAAATGTGAACGCTCCCCAGAGAGCAATAGTTTTAATTGCTTTTGTCTTTTTTTTCGGGCCCACACTGAGCTAAACCAAATGTTAACAGCCTTCCTGGTGTTAAGGTATAAAAGGTTTTTTGATGCCCAGCTGAAAGGTACTGGGTTCATCCCTATTGTCCTACACCTAAAGCTGTGAACATGATTAAGAGGGTTTTCCAAGTTCAGCATTGAAGGCCAACCTGGAGTTAACGCTAGGATTGAGTCTAATCGATGACAGCTCTGTTTGACACTTTTAAACCCCTTTTTTAATTTCTAACCTCGAAAAACAAGTTTTATGGATAACAATCTCAGAACTTAAGAGCTACTAGAAGATGTTTAGTTTAGGGGGACGTGGTTATAGTTCTTGTACATCTTGTACACTTGTACATCATCTTCACAACCTAATGATCGCCGCCATGTTGGAAGCATTGGAATGCTAGATATTGTGGTTGCATCAAAATTTTGTATTTTATCACAAAATGATTGATCTTTACGGGAAGACATTGCTGTGTTTTCATTAGCCTAGTTTACAGGTCACTTCGTTCATTCACAAATGAACAGCACCAAACTCTTAGTCCTCTCAAAATGTCTGGGTAAGGCCCAACCAAAAAAAAAAAAATCCTACGATGCTCTCTGATGTACAAAGCCCTAAGAGGCTAGCGCATGTTGATGTTACCGTAGCAACTTGGCCTTGCTCTGCAGTGTGTCCAGTAGTTCTATCTTGTTGTTCATGTCGCTGATCTCCTCCTCCAGGTTCTGACGCGTCACGTCCACCTGCTGACACAGCTGGGCGAACGAGCCCGCCAGCTCCCTGCAGGGCACACGCTTGTTAATGATCAATGAAAGACTAATGACGTAAAATCGATTCCAACATCAGACCTCGTAGAACTACTAAAGACAAAAAAGATAAATAAATTAAATGATCTATTATACACAGTAGTTCACAGGGTAGGTGGTTAACGCAAAGGAGAACAAGAAGAAATTAAAGCAAGCGTCGATGATGTTTCGATCAGGCGACGAGCATAAAACTAGAGGAATACGATATTATAGGTGCGTCTAAATATTCATATAGTCAACACAAAACTATCATCATTACGAAGGAGTCTGTAGTCTCTTCCGCCATCATGTAAGGGCTGTGAACCAAACGCTGCGATTTCCACAGCATACTTTATGCGCATGTCCTGCACGCTCTACCGAGACGCCACCCCTCTCCCCTCGAGTATTTCCAGAATCAGGTCGGGTCCAGACCTAATTCTTCAAACATTGCACACAGTTCACATGTCACTTGACGCCTAAGACACACTCACTGCTGCACTTGGTGGCTGCAGTTGGAGCCGGTGTAGCTGACGATGAGCTGCAGTTTCTCGCTGGCGTACTCCACAAACTGTCTCTTGAAGGCCCGCTCCTTGGCCTTGGTGGTCCAGGTGAGGCGCTCGTACACGTACATGAGGCCGTACATGCCCACCGACAGGGCGATCAGGCGCCAGCCCACCGCCTTCCAGATCTGATGGGGGTGGGGAGCCGAGAGACAGTGGAGGGGTTAGGGTGAGGGCAGACATAAACACACAGGAATAGAAACACAACGAAGAATGGCCGATTCCAAGCAAGGGACTGTGTGTGTAGACGGCTGCTTACCACGCCCCCGACCACGATGATGCCCATGGAGGTGCGGGAGGTGAGGGAAGCCAGGCCAGTCACCATGGAGACCATGAGCTCCTCCTGGGTCATGGAGCCCTGGGGGAAAGGAGGCATGCTGGTGCTGACGGGAGTCAGAGCCAGGGGGCGGGGCACCTGGCACAGATGGAGAGAGAGACGACATCATTATGACAGCACATACTTAGCCAATCACAGGCAACATGGTTAGAGGTGGGGGGGGGGGGGTGTTTGGGGGATGTCTGTTGTTGCCATTGCATCAGCTGCCTCGCTTCAAGATTTTGAGTTAAAGATAGTTAAATTAACTCAATAATTATAGAGGTCAAGAAAGAACTTGTTTATCATATGAAAATCTGTAAATGTTCATATGTAGACATATGTAGGGGGCATTCAGTTGGTTGTAATCTGCAACCTCACCACTTGATGCCACATTTTTCCAAAACAATACAAGAACAAAAATTACACTTAAAATACAAAGTTAACAAAAAGACAGATTTGAGGCAACAACAATTAACAGTGAATAACAGAGAGACCGAAAAAACGGAAACCAAAAATAAAGAGCAAAAGCGAGGTCAAATCAAAGCAGACAGGCGTGTGTCACTCAGGCTCCGGGGCCCCCGGCCGGGCCACCTACCTGGTCGCTGTACCCCATGAGGGCACGCCGCGTGTTCTTGGGCCCCAGGAAGCGGTTGACCAGCATGGTCCAGCCCATGGAGAAGTGGAAGCCGATGTCCTCCTGGAAGTCGCTGCAGAGCTTGTCGCAGGCCAGGTCGTAGCTGAGGCTGAAGCACTGGCGGGGGACCAGCTTGTCCACCTGCTCCCTGACCGGGGCCGGCAACAGGGGCTTCAGACCCTCTGGGGACCGGGGGGGGGGGGTTATCATCTTGGGAAGGTAATGGACAGCTGGGAATAATTTTCATTTCCCTAATCTATCAAGCTGTGGATATTGTTCACAGATAATTGATGATAGAAATGATGAATGAATGAATGGATTAATTATTTAAAACACAGATGTTGACAATATCATCCTCCCGGTCGCCAATACAAAGAGCATCGGGGGGTATTTGATGATCACGTGGAGCTGTCCGTACCGTTCATCTCAGTCTGGGTGTTCTGTAGGGCGTTGGTGATGCCTGCGGAGCATCTCTCTGACATGTTCCTCCCCAGACCCTCCTCGATGTGTCTGTGGAGCTCCTGCAACACAGCGCCACTACATCAGACACCACACGTCAAAAAACCAGACTCCCTTATGGCGGAGGCTTTGAAGATGAATTAAATCACAGTCTTTTGATGACCTAGTTAGCTCAAAATCTAAATGGTGTTATTCATCTCTTCCAAAATGTGATTATTACCAGAAACAGCAAATCACCTAGCCAATCAGAAACAGAAAGCAATAAGAGTAGGTTGTCTGGTTGGATCGTCACAGTGTGGTCACAGTGCTTTGCTCCTCTTTAACGGAGGACAGGTCTTAAGTAACCCGTCGCCAACAAGGTCCAAGGTCTGAATCCTAGGCCTTGGATGAAGCCCAGGGGACTTGGCTGGCTGGATGGTGGATCTGTGATTGGTGTGATCCGATTTAAGCTGCTGTGGTTTCAGCACAGAAAACCATGCATTGTTGAAATTCCTGATTTAACTGCTTTGCAAAGGAATGGGCCCTCTTCACCAATCGGCCTTCTTGGTTCTAAACCAAGCGGCAGGCATGACTTTCTGCCTGTGGAACCCTTTGGGAAGCAGCTAACATGTAGATCAGGTAACAGCCTCTTGGTTGTTTGCTCTATCTAGCTGGATGCAGACGGACACGATCGCACACAAGGTCAATGAGAAAAAGTAAGTAAAGTAAAATTTTTGTAATTTTTGGAATACCAGAGCCAATAAATGTATTCCTCTTTCTGTTCAGATCTTAGTGTCTAGTCCATCTCCGAATTATGTGGGGGAAATCCCTGTTAGCTATTGCCCAGCAAAGGCCGGTCCTTAGATCACACTGACCCTTTCTTAACGTTTTGCTTCCTTTACTATCTCACTAACGAGTACATCTGCTCTCTTTGAATAATGACGCAGTGTTCGTGCAAGGGTGTGAAACCAAAAGACTGTAACACAATGGTCTGGGCTCCTTCTACTCGAGAATGCATCCATTAAATGCGATTTAATTCCACAAATATTGTATGCAACTTTAGAAGCCTAATCAGTCCTTGGTTCCAATGCGTCATGAAGAAATTGCCATGAGAGAATAAAAACACTCAATGCTTCTAATAGTTGTTTACAAGGTCAGTACAATGAGGTACAATAGCAGTGTCTAATTAGGGTATTTTAGCACACTGTCTCAGAGCGATGTGTATAAGCACGTGCGTGTGTGGTTTCAAGAGTTGAGTCATCGCCTAGACATCTGAAGAGAGATAAGTCGAGAGGTTTGAGAATGCTGGGTGTGTTAGCTTCATGTACCCACAAGCTCAAGGTCAACACAGTTGTGTTCATCCTCCCATACTGGGTATGGCCAACAAACTGATTCTCCTTATACGCCTGTCAAGAGAATTATTAGGGCTGTAGCCATTATAGCCCTCATTGTCTATTCATTATGTTGTCAATGACATTTCCTAAATAATGCCCATCTTGAGCGCGTGTGCGTGCGTGCGTGCGTGCGCATGCGTGCATGCGTGTGTATGCGTCCTTACGTTCTTGTAGACCTTCAGCACCACGGGGGAGGGGTGGAAGTCCATGTGGAACTCGTCCACCAGAACATACAACCTCCGGATCTCCTCTGCCATGGCGTTGGACACCTAGCCCCGTCCAGACACAAACACAGAGCCCCAGCGTGAGACACAACCCTGGTGCCACTGCGTGTTTATCCCAGCACATACTGGTGAACAGTTGTGTTTGTTACTGGTTGAAGTGTACGCAGGATACCATCCATCTAGCTGTCCCATTGTTGAACACAATTTAACGCCTAACCCTAATTCGGTATGTTTGCTCGTTGAATGTCGGTTCTGTAATGTGTGGTGATAGAGGTGACACCTTTAACAAATAACAAACACTTCTCCTCTAAATGTTTTCCGGGTATGTCGAGCATGGGTCTCATGGTCACCTGTCTCTCCACCTCCTCTGTGATCTTCTTGATCTTGGCCTTGCAGTCCATGCTGAGCAGGTCCAGCTGTTTGTCTATGAACTCCATGCGGTCCTGCCGGTCCTCCCGGGTCTCCATGCAGTGGATCCTGTTACATTATTTCATTTTAATTCAAACCTCCAAGAAAGTCTCATTGAGATTCTGTTCCTCCTGTACAAGCATCCTCCTGTATATTTCAAGGAGCATATCTATTCACGTACATTATATTACATAATGGCCACGCAGGACTGTGGCGTGTACCGATTATACAAGGATTAAACCATACACGCTAAAGTCGTGAGACCCGACACTATCGTCACCATGACAACAGCGTGGCGTGCGCTACCTCTGCTCCTGCGTGGCCACGTGCACAGAGTCCATGATGAGGCGCAGGGCCTCGGAGATCTGCTTGGCTCGCACCGTGTGCTGCTCGAACTTGGTCTTCACCGCGGACTGGGAGATGCACTCCTGTGAAACGCACACGCACACTTTATTGGGTGAATCCTGTTAAGTTACTGAAGGGAACACAAGAGGATGGATAACCTCTGTCCAGGGATTCAGGATGCATCATGGGGATCACCATGGTGATGTTGGTCAAAAGAAAAGAAGAAAAAAAAAGACAACGCCTCACCTCAAAGCGTCTCTCAAAGTTCTGGAACTCAAACATGCGGGCCTGGAACCCCTCGGCTAGGGCGCCGCCTGTGAACGGGAAAGACAACCTGCTGACTGGCCGTGTGTGTCGCTACGTGTATCCACGCAGCACACACGCACACGCACACGCACACGCACACGCACACACACACACACACACACACACACACACACACACACACACAC
>JAOPUA010000001.1:20557441-20578694 GCA_027122455.1 Trisopterus luscus | reverse complement strand
AACGATGCCCATTGATCCCGCCTCTTGAGCAGTAGAAACAAAGCGCAGCTTCCCCAGACTTATGTTCAATCTTAAAAGATTGAGCTTAGTATGGTGAAAACCAGACTAGCCCAGGCCGCTATTACACAGAAGGAGAACATCAGTTATATTACACCCCAGGATGTTGCCCAGGCCACTATTACACAGAAGGAGAACATCAGTTATATTACACCCCAGGATGTAGCCCAAGCCGCTATTACACAGAAGGAGAACATCAGTTATATTACACCCCAGGATGTAGCCCAGGCCGCTATTACACAGAAGGAGAACATAAGTTAGATAACACCCCAGGATGTAGCCCAGGCCACTGCTACACAGAAAGAGAACATCAGTTGGATAACACTAAACAAAATTAAACAACAAATTGAAGATTTTCTTTATGTTACAGAAGCAGAGCAAAGCTAATCATTTGAGTGGGAAATATCTCAAACGGCAGCCATAGACTTAAATTAGCGGTCAACGGCCAGAATCAATGATGTCGAAGATTGGAATTGATTTGACCATCTTCCATGATACAGTAGCTAGGTTCTTAAAGACGTATTCAAACGGTTGGGAGGCATAGATTGCCCGAGGCTATGCTGCTCTCCATTAGAATAGCCGTGTATACAAAGGTGTTTATCCCTGGTAACAAGGCCTTTCAAAACTCTCTTATCAGCCACAGCTTGATGACCCGCTCTACCGGTTCCACACACACATACAAACATTCCCACACACATACATAATTACTCGCATACACAAACACACACACACACACACACACACACACACACACACACACTCACACACACACACACACACACACACACTTTCATAGCAACTAATTTGGATAAACACCCAACACAAGACAACAAATGAGCCAGGAACATCAGTGGCTGGTGACCAACTGGCCCCTGCAGTACTATTGTCTCCACTAGATAGCGCCATATGTGCACCGTTGCTAATATAGTACCTGTACTGCAAATATAGGATCTTTCTTAAAACAACTGTGTATGTACCAGTAACACAGAATGTAGTAGTTAGCTACATTTCTGTTTTGTCTACAACAAGAATCGTCGAGGGACAGACCACTGTCTCTGCTGTCAGCCATCCTGGATGTGATCGCGGAACAGCTTCCGAAACTCTCCCAAAAGCACCTGTGCCCAATCTGTTGAGTCACAATTACAGGAGTCTCAGATGAGCACAGCTTTCAGTGCAGCAGGTGTGTGTCTCCAGTGTGTGTAGAGGAATTGGAGGGTTTGAGATGTAAACAGCACGGTGCTGTCAAGATGTTGTGGGACCGATCAGCGGGGCTCGTAAGCTGGGAATTCAGATAAATTACCTGCTAATATACTCTGGAAGAGGGCTGATTTGGCTCATACACACACAGGATGGGAGTGGATGTGTTTGCCAAGCGAAACCTCCTGTAAGGAAATGCTTTAGGAGTTGAATATATGATATGAATATCATATATAATATGAATATATATATATATATATATATACGGTATATATATATATATATATAAAGAGAGAGAGAGAGAGATAAGCAGACAAGACAGACGGGCAGACGGACAGACGGACAGATGGACAGATGGACAGACGGACAGACGGACAGACAGATAGATAGATAGATAGATAGATATAGAAGGACGAATGAGCAGCTCAAACACATGTTCCAAGAGCAGTTTCAGGAGGAGGCGACAGCAGGGGGTCTCTGGCCAATGGAGTCATCGTGTTTTGTAGGTCAAGTACTATTTCAGCAGGAGCTTGACATTTTGAAATTGTTTGGCACAGAACTCCTACACGTATTTTCCCAAAATAATGCATGGATCAGACGCAAGAACCGATTAGTAGCAGGCAGCTGGGCGGGTGGTCTCGGACAACATTAAACAGCTGGGGGTGGCCTTCAAAATACTGCGATGGTCGTCGACTTCACAGCAGGTCTGCACTAAAGAAAGATGGTCAGTCATTTAGTTATTTATCCCCTTCTACCATTACTGCCATGCCCACCTCCCTTAACCTTCTCGTTGAGGATAACGGTCGATGAGTTGGTGAGAAGGCCGGTGTGCGAGGTGGTTTGTGGTGATGGAGGAGATGATGGTGTTGCTGGTGGAGAGGGCAAAAGTGTCGGTTTCCTGTAAATGGTGGTGGATTGGTTGTGAAGATTGATGATGATGGGGGGTCCATGAGGTGATGGAGGTGGTGGAGCTAGTGAGGGAGGCAGTGGAGGAGTAGGGTTTGGTAGTCGTGATGGAGGTGGATGGGGGTACGGTGGTGGGGGTCTTCACGACGCTCCATGGCAGATGCTCAGTAGACCATCTCCTTCTACAGAGAGTGTTGGCTCCGTTCATTTAAAATGTAATTTACGAAGCATTTTTACAAACTGTAATATAGCTTACAATTATATTTGTTCTCATTCATTGTATTTTACATATTCATACAAGTAATGCGATAAATATTTGTATTTCACTTACTTTACATGCATTCAATTCCACACCATGTGTCATTATAGAATGCCCCTTAATTAAACCATCTCTAACCTTGCATTTATTTTAGTCAAATAGAGTGGTGCAACTCTCAGGCTTAAGTTTCTGGGGTTGATCCCTGATGTGCACAGCATGTGCCTCAAGGCATCCTTGAGCAAGATGTTCAACCTCTACCTGCTCATTACAACATATGGCTCCTTAAATGACTAAACAGTTATATGTAGACAAAAGACATGTATATAAGGGTGTGAAATAAGCGTAGGAGGGATCCGGAGGGACAGGCTGGTTGGGTGTAATGCTACAGCATGTGATTCACCACTGGAAAACCTTCCCAGTGGTTTAAGTAGAGGGAGCATGTGTTTGGGCTTGTTAAACTGAAGGGAGCGGAGGGATAATCTGAGATCATCACGGGCCAAGTGCCACAAACATTGTTTTGTGGCACACAAACACATCCACGGTCCCATTGCTTAGAGTCACATAGCTAGAAATACAAATAAATTTCAATTTAAAGAGCTTTTCTCTTCATGCTATCTGACACCAATATTGTAGGTAATGTCTATATCATTTCACATCCGGCACAACATTCAGACAATGAAGAATGTGTCTCTTAGTCATGATCGAAATTGTATTAATTAAATCAGTGCCAGAGACCAAGCCCATTTTAACAATGAGACGCAAAGATCCCTTTTGGAGGTGCTGCTTTGTTTACCATTGCAACCAATAACAACAGATCTACCATAGACAAATAGGGATCAGACAGACCGGTAGAGGCTAAAGTGTTACTGGGACAGACAGACCAACAGACAGGTAAAGACAAAAGCTGAACTCAGACAGACAGGTATAAAGAGAAGGGCTTTATTGAGATAGAGACAGGTATGGACAAGAACTTTACTGAGGGGTAAAAATATTAATTTAATTACCCGGGGATCAATAAAAGTATCTATCTATCTATCTATCTATCTATCTATCTATCTATCTATCTATCTATTATCTATCTATCTATCTATCTATCTATCTAATGTGGACTGGCAACTACAACTATACTGAAATGGTCCATTTAAATTTAAAACATTCAGAACAATATATGCAGATGATAAAATGAGACCATTATAACTGAATGTGCCAGTTGGGATAACATACTAATAAACACATAATAATAATAGTTATATAATAATATAAGATGAATAATAATAAAAATGTTATTGTACGTGCACGTCTTACATCACATGCCCCAACAATCACCGATATAAAATAATTTAAAAATTCTGATTCAACAATGACAATTACAAATGTCCTATGATCATAAATCACCCCCCCCCCCCCCACACACACACACACACACATGCACTCACACGCTGTAATAGTCTCTCCCTCATGTTGGAAGCCTCAGGTTTGACAGAGTTGCAGAATGCAGTAGAACGTCATAATAACGACCCTGAGGGTGAATGTTAAATCGTAAATTGATTATTAAAAACCTCTAATGGTCATAGATGGTTTTTTTCCGTCCCCCTAGGCCTACAGACGATCAGATCTGGCAGCTATTGGTTGAACATAAATCCATCTATTGTGACAGCAAGACATTGTAAAAATGGTCTTTCTATTTGCTGTCAGGCCTATAACAGCTGTTTCAATAGAAATCATTGGAATCTTTTGAAGTCAATATGATATTTGTAACTGTATGTTATGTCAAGGCAAATTTAACCCTATGCACCTTTTGGTATGTGAAAATTAAAAGTACCTTTTATATTCCATAGCAACTTTAGAAAAAATTTGAAGAAAAACTTCTGTTAAACGACTATATAGCAAATACAAAAACAATGTTAACCAGCTCTAAGCAACACCAGAACTTAAAATTAAAGTTGGGTATGTTTTATCTCGGACGGTTGTCTGGTTTTGCATGAGGTTTCTTGTGTCCAGAGCGTTACCAACTTATTTTGAATAGTTGTGCACATGACCAGACACTGGCGATAACACGCGACGATTTATGACTGCAGTAAAGTTCTGTGCAGTCATGCCACCATGCAAATGGTCTAGAAAAACATCCCAACCTAACTCAACTATTCTCAAAGCTTTAAGATCAGCAGCCTGTGATCTAAAACAATGTATATGTATGTTGTCAATCATGTCCTGGCCATGTATTCCATTAAGAACTGAACCCAAATTCCTGCTGTACTTCTTTTAGAACCAAACATTTGGTTCTAAAGCACTAAGAAGCTCTTTTAGTGTTTCCATCACAACCACCAGTTTAGTTTACATCTAAAAATGATTAATGCCCAAAACAAAAATGATATACATCATATTGATTGGAGAAAAATAACTGTCCCTAAAAAATCCATAAATTATATGAAACAGGAGAAGACTAGAGACCATTTGTAAACTCAATAAGTCTGAAATACCGACTTAAAACCAGCTCATTCCTCCCCCTCAGCTGCCTGTCAATCTCCCTGGTTGACTTCTGTAGTGCACTCTAACCACAACAACTTGTCAAACAAATCCCCCCTCTCTCCCCATTCTCCTCTAAGATAGAGTGAGAGCAGACACGTCACAATGACTAATGACAGGTACTTTGACCTGGGAAACCCTCACAATACTGCTGACCTTTCTTTGGCTCGGAAGGGGCATACAAAGGGCCAGTTGAAAGGGTTCCGCCGGTAGGGATCAGCTTACACTGGGCCATAAACGTATACAATCATCACATGTTAAACACACACCCACACACATGCGCACACGCACACACACACACACACACACACACACACGCGCACAAACAGACACACTATAGCTATAATGGAAGTTAACGGTAGCTATGGAATGATGGGAAGTCATAAGATAAACTAAGCTTGTCTCGAGCGCACTTTTTGCTCTATAGTGCATAAGTCTATGGTTGCCAGGATAGGGGTCAGATGCCCTTGTAGGCCTTTCGAGGTTTGAAAGATAAGTGGATAAGAACATTTTAGTAATGCTAAAGGATTCCTATTATTAGGATCCCCTTGATATTCTCAAGACCTATGAACACCTGGAAATGGTTGCTATAAAACCATCTGCACACCTCAACGTTAGGCTTAGTGGTGTTAAAAAACAATTTCATATGTTTGGAAATATATCTCCATTTCAAAGCCATTGCAGGAGCTCTCTCCGACTCATTGGAAAGTTAGCTACCACTAAACTAAGAAAAGGTCAGCTGGAGTTGACCTGCGGATCACTTGGGTACTTTGACATGACCTTGCTAGCTCAACAGAGAATACACGACTCTCGGGATATTATAGGAGCTGTCACCAGTTGTCTGCTAATATCATTAGTCAGATGACCGTCGCTTTCAGGTTCTGTCGGTGAACTGATCTTTCCTTCCGAGGTCTCTTGACGTACTGAAAGACAAGCATTTGTTTCTTTGACCAGTTAAGCCTTGGGAATTGTTCCATGGTGTGTATGAAACCTTTTACTACTGCAAGTCCCCCTTCCTGGGAGGGCCATGTAGTGAGTGGTATTTCTGGGCCCCCCTTTTCAACAAAGCATTAGACTTGTTGATGCATACTGTGTGAGTCTGTGGTGGATAAAGACTATCAGTTACTGGACTTGGCTTATCAGTGAAACAATTCCTCAACCTGAAGATGTGAGGTGTTCCACTGTACGAAACACCTTCTCCAACACCTTCTGGATCGAGATTCTCTGGACCGTGGACAGTTGAAAATGAGAAGCCAACATTATTCTCCCTGTAATACCATCTTTATTCTCCCTGTACTCTTCCAGCTCTTTGTGTCATTCTGTAATGATTGCGACACTTTGAACCAAGCTGTCGTTTTTTGACAGGAGCATTCTGGCCACTATGTTGAGGTTTGTTACAGACTAAGGCATTTTCCAGCTCCAGCTATCAAGTAGAAGCAGTCGAACATGACAGAACAGTTTCATAAATGAACAACAAGCCAGAGGGAGATAAGTCTTGGTTGCATGAACAGGCTTTAAAGGAGGGTTGGCGATAAGACACAAAGATTGGGGAATCTTGTCTTGGTTCGACAGGAAATTGGTCAGGAGATATTTAGAGATGGGAAGATCTTTTGGCCCAGAAAATTGTTCAGTTTAGACTGGCGGTGTCATCCTCGTTAGGGTTTGTGTAACATTCTGTGCTCCAAACTAGAATGAGATACATTTTTAAACCTTGCAATCAACTGTGTACCTTTTTCCCAAAGCCTCTTATACCCATCAGTGAAATAGTTTGTGGAACTTTGGAGTGACACTTCTCTCCCATCCAAAGTGAATGCAGGCCTACCTTAATTCC
This sequence comes from Trisopterus luscus, assembly GCA_027122455.1. NCBI lineage: Eukaryota > Metazoa > Chordata > Actinopteri > Gadiformes > Gadidae > Trisopterus > Trisopterus luscus. The sequence continues at coordinate 20,571,918 of JAOPUA010000001.1, read as the reverse complement.
TCTCTTCTGTCATATTAGATTTGTTTGAGATTGAAGGGCCCCTCCACTGTTGTCACATCTCTGAAAATTTTCTGTTGGCAAGCGCCTCAGAGGCAGACCTGAGAGGACAGTCTGGTTGTCAGAAGATAGGAGACAGAGCAGTTACTCAAGAGTCTGAAAAAACCCTCTATATAAATCGTCATTGATGTCCCTTGCTAGACAGGAGTCTACATTTTTTCCTGACCATCTGAAAACAAAATAATAATTTTTTATTGATCATTATATTAATTGGTAAAAAAAAACAAAAACGAAATGTTTGCCATCTGGTCGAATATATAGAATATATCTAAGCAGTAAGACCAAAGTCTAAGTTACATGCAAAAAAAAAGGAAGTAAAAAGTAGGTTACATGCCAAATCTTAGCCGTGCGACCACCTGCGTCAATTGCTCTTCAAACTTCGCCCAGCTGGTCGTTTAGCCTGTGAGAGGATGCAACGGGTTTCAGTACACCTAGTAGGATTAATCTGGTAATTAAGTCACTATGCTTAACAACATTTTTCAAAACGGCTGCATCCACAATGAGCAGGCTACAGCTTATTAGCAACCAATATTTGATAAGCTAGCTAAACATAGATGACCCTAGCTGCGAAATATTCATTTATATCAGGGTTAATCCATATAGAGCTTTTTCATGGCCAGTTAGCTAGATAGCATAGATAGCAAATATAATTTAGTACTGCCAGTTGTTCAAAATAGTTTTTGTTACGTAGTTTCGCGTTTCAACTTCCTTCATGACATTTCTTATTCAAATTTACCGTGCTAGTTAAGTTATCGAATAGATAAATAAAAAAAACAACGATGAGGACTGGGGTCAAAGAACGAGAGAAAATGTAACGTTAGGTCCAAACCATGGATGTGTAATAACAAGAAACCCAACAGGATAAACAATTTATTCCACACGTTATTTACCAGTTCAGGTAACTTTGATTAAAAGTACTACAATTAATGACAGACTGATACAATCCAATACTTTTGATGACACCCTAACAGAGTGGTTTTGATAATTAACATTTAATCATGAAAGGGGCACATATCGTTCAACTTGAAAGGTCTGAAGAAGTGGTCCAGTGAGCAGCATCTTATTCATCAACAGAATATTAATTTTTACGTCCCAGTCCCAGCTCCAAGCAGTATATATAGTAGTCCATAATTATTTATTTTGGAGGAACCCTCTTCAGCGATTATTCCTTTCCACCTAAATCGTAGTTCCTGAGGTAGATCAGCCGGTGTGGAGGGAACTTCTCTCTGCAAAGGGGGCACTCAGCCTGTAAATTAAAAATGGAAAGTTTGATTGATACATACAATAAACTAACAAACAATTAATCTACATATCGTAACAGTGTAGATAACATTAGACAAACCTTTAGTTTTAAATAATGAGATTTGAGAGGAATATTACTTTGCTGCTTTTCTATACAAAATATGAACTTTTAATCATTTGTTAAATTATCCCCACCATTATTTGTGGGGATTGTATTTGACTACCTGAAAGGATCTCAGTTTGAACCCAATTGTCCAACGTCTACCTTTGAACAAGAAGCCTTAGCTTATCCCTAATGTAATTTATCAGTCAATGGTAGGTCACTTTAGATAAAAATGTCTCCTTAAAGACGGAATACAAATTTTCAGGGAGCATGGTATTTATTGATTGCTTTTGGAATGTAAAGAGGACTTCCAACAAATATGACAAACAATGCTTCTTAAATGAATTGCCTACCCTATCTTTAACTTCTGATTGTTTACCTTGGTGTTGCACCACTCAGTGATGCACTCCCAGCAGAAGAGGTGTCCACAGGGGGTGGAGGTGGTGTGCCTCCTGGCCTCCAGGCAGAGGATGCACCGGGCAGCCGTGTGGGCAGGTGGAGCCCCCACACGTTGGGGACTAAAGCTTCAGCACAACAGAACAAGTACTTCATTACATACTGTATGTACTCATTTCATCATGGATTTCCTAGTGGGTCACCCACCTTGATGAATCAACAAATTCATACCACAGAAAAAATGTTGACTATTATTCATTTGTCAATACTCAAGAGAATGACCCAATATAGTTCAATGAACTCCATCCGGGTCACCAGCAAATCAAATAGCTTTTCTGTATTGACCAACACAGTTTGGGATGCAACACTCAATCAATAGATTGAATTCTGTTCAATATTGTATAGCCAATATTGTATATTCATGAAGCTATTATAACTTTTTGAATCACTAAAAGGGAAACTAAATGCCACCACATACACATGACAAAGACACTACACTCAAACTGGCCAAGAGTAGGAATCCTGTCTGCCCACCATGTCAAACTTAACATACCCCTGTTATTGCAAATGTTATGTTGATTGTGTGTATTTTTACTCTGTGGCACCCATAGGTACAGTGTACTTGAGTCTGAGATAAATATAATTTACTATTTTTATTATCATAATCATTAATTAATCAATAAAAAACTTCTAACTTCTAATTATATGCAACAAGCACAACAGTTGCGGTCCATGGTCGAGGACCTCTTACTCAGCCATACCTGGGTTCCAGACTGCGGTAGAGCTTCCACTCCTGTCTGGCTCTCTGTCGGTGCCTGTAGTTGTTGAACTGCAGGGTGAGGGTGATGGCCAGCTGGAGCAGGGACACGGCCCCCAGGAGTTTGTAGCTGTTCCGGACTGCCTGGTCGTCCTCACCCACACCCATCACGCGCAGCTAGGAGATGACAGCATATTTGCCAAAGAACATCAGGCACATAACCCAGGTATATACACATAGGTACCCCTACACATCTTAAGAGAACCAGTTGTAGTCTCATGTAGCCTTTGTCAAACTGTTTTAAGCCAGGGTCTGACAGGGGTTGACCCTCAGCCTCTGCGGCCAACTTAGACCGATGTCAATGAGCCAGAATACATACAGAACATGAAAAGTATAAGTAACATTAATCTGTCAAAATGTGACTGATTAATGTTTGGCTCACATATCAAGAATTTGGCTCACATATCAACAAAATTACGCATAGGTTTTGTATTTGCCTCACATATCAACAAAATGATGCATAGGTTTCAACAGTCAATATTGAATAAATAGCAATTTGGGCCAAGTTGCCATAATGGGGTCATGCTTTGAGAGACACTGGCATTGCAAGGTATGCAACCATGTCAGTGAGATAACATTACTCTATGTGGCTTGTAAATTAAGAGCTTTTTCCTTTATCAGTCTTTGTATACTAATGATCACATTTCCCATGACAAGGCATGCATATATTTAAAAATAAAAATCTTCATGGTCCACTGCTGAAGCCCACTTTGGTTTCACGACCCTCAGTGTGAAACCGCTGGCCTATTGAGTAGTTGCTTGAATTAAACAGACTTACTTGAAACCTTTTACATTTTACCTGTGGCGAAAGCATGAATGATTGATAAACCGTAAATGGCAATGCATAGCCGACTATACGCAAGTCGCTGAACTACCACACCAAAGTACAACTCACATAGCTCACACCGGCTGTCCTTTTGGACAGATGGTAGAAGGTCCCGGTGAGGTAAAAGAGGGCAGCGTGGAACCTACGGAGCAGCGCCAGACCCTGCTGGACGGCAAACACAGCCGGTATGCAGGCCTTCCTCTGGGGCGCAGACAGCAGACCGACCGCCCTCCTCACCCACTCCCTCAGCCGGGACCCAGGGCTCCACCAGCTTTGGGGACCTTGCCGTCGCCTCCCTCTCTCCTGTCGGTGGTCGTCCTCATCTGCCTCCAGCTCGTTCTCCAGACACACCAGGAGTTTGTCCAGAAGGTAGGGTATGAAGGTGTGGCAAAGAATCAGGGCAGTGCGTCTGGCCCGCGAGGGAATCTTGCGTTTGGTGGGATCAAGTTGGATGATGTTGACATACTCTTCTCCCAGGGTTTGGTAGCCTGGATGATAATTGTGTTGACATTTCAAGTTGAGGGTAATGTTCATGTGTTATGACAATAAAAATGCTTGCTAAAGAATTCAACGTTATCTGGTTTATCAAAAATACAATTCGTGCAATTGGATTTTAAAATAACGCATTTCATTCGAAAATAGTGCTACTGTCAAAGCAGTATTGTCACTACCTGAAAATGTGGATAAACCAAAGTAGGCAAGGTCCGACAGCAGCTCTATCTCCTTTCTCCAGTCGAGCCATCTCTTGGATCCTAACATATAAACCATAAACACCAATGAACGTCGATGACAACTGAATTGCCCAAGCGTATTAACTAAAAATAAGCGTACAATATAAGGAGAGTCAATCTGCTTACCAGCAACGGTCTGAAAAGCCTCGTTGGCGTTGTTTCTAAGAAAGGTTTGGTAATATTCGTCCTTTTGACTGGAGCGAATGAGCTGAGCTTGGTTTGCAGGGACGAGAGGCATAATTAATTAACATTAGCTGCTCCTTGTTTCGGTGATAGACCGCACAAAAGCGTGCATGGTCATTCAAATGCAACGATGTCTAACAGGAAATAATGTCTGAAAAATAAGATCTTCTTTGGAACTGAGTGACAGTTGGAGAAAGTAAACTTCAAACATGCTAAACAAGCTGGTCCGGAAAACACAGCGTTTCTTCTTCTATTTAACATTCACTGTACATCTACAGCGCCAACTAGTGGCCGGAAGCAATATAAGATTCCAGCTACTGCGTGATCCTGTAGTGCAGATCTATTTACTATCTAGTTGTTCGACCGCTTACTATATTCTGCTGTTCATTTTTGAGTGTCTATATGAATGGTAGTCACCATGTAAAAAATAGATATGGTAGTATATTGTCTAACAATATATTACAATATGTTACAGAAAGAATAAGTTCTGTTTATGATATTCAAATGTCTGAATACAGAATGTATTATATCATAACCTATCACTATCGTACCAAAGCCATATCCACACATTTAGCAACAGGTTGCAAACTCTGTAAACACTGCTTTAATTTTTCTATTTATACATTATTTTACTTTTTATCATTTGTTTTAATCACATGATGGTAAAAGAAAAGACAATCCTCTTGATATGTATCTATTCTGGAATAGATAATGCATTTTACAAAATAAATAATTATTTTGCCCTAAATTGCATGTTGACTTCTGAAATAATTGCAGAAGTCAATATTGCAGAATGTAGACTATACTAGATTGTACCTTTTCCTCTGAATGTCCATTACTTTGTTTATGGTTACAATTGATGTAACAGGTTTAATTTGTTTCGTGATTGTGTTTAGGTTGTGCTCATCTGGAAGCTTGAATCCGGGATTTGTACGTCCTTTCATTCCGGCCTTAGTCTACCTAAAAAAAGTTGCAGAACCAGTTCTTTTGTGTCTTTACTGCTGCTCCCTGACTTAACTTTGCAACTGCAGCACAACATCTCCTCCTATACACTAACCTCAGCCATTGTTTTATGGCCTTAATACGCCGTTAGCAATAGCAATCCCAACACGTCTTAACAAGGAAGTGAACTTTGTTCGTGTGTTGTGAGAGGAGGAGAAGGGAGAGGGCAGGGCTTCCTCCCTTCTTCTTCTCTCTCCAAATCAATTCACCTACACCGTGTGAGCCAGAGGGAGATGGTGTAGGGGTCTGGCAGTTTTCTGAAACATTAGTCCCACCAGGATATAAAACCCTCCCCACCAATCACAAAGGGAGGGAGAGTGTCTGGAGGGGGGATTTGCATGTGTAAGGTAAGTTCCAAACCGCCTCCCTCCACCTGTATCTCCACTGTTCTATGCAGGGACACATGTGTTTTTGTGTATTGTATGTGTGTGTGTGTGTGTGTGTGTGTGTAAGTAATGTGTATGTTGTGTTGTGTTGTGTGTCTGTCCATGTGTGTATGTGTGTGTGCACGTGGATGTTGGGCCACAAGCAGCTAGATTTCCTTCTGTACAAGTTTTGGCCGTGAAAAGCAAATAGGGCAGATATAGCGCTGAGGTGATACTGTACTCACTGGAGCTGTTGTTGACTTTGCGTGGGTAGGTTAACGGGTCTTTGAAGAGGCACAATTTACACACACACACACAGAACTGCACACACACGCAGATGCACATACACAAAATCACACACGCACACTCTTTGCTTTGCTCTTTGTAGCCCATTGTATCATTTAATGGCGTCCCTTCATGATTTATATAGAAACCTATCAGGAAACAACATTTTCCCAATAGGTATATATATAGACTGCACACACGCAGGCGCGGACGCACACACACACACACACACACACACACACACACACACACACACACACACACACACACACACACATACAAAATACCCAGACACAATCACTGACACTCACGCCAACACACACAAATGCACGAGCAGGCTGTGTTGAAAGGAAGTGTGGAGGAAGAACACCTGATGGAGAGATTGAGATGTGTACAGAATTTCAGAGGGCGTCTGTTTAGGATGCAGCGGGGCTGACTCACAGCAAGGATCCGACACACTGACACACTGTCTGGCATACAGTCTAAACACAACACAGGCATTCAAAGACACCCACTCAAAGACACCATATCCAGTCTGAATCTGACACATACACAAATACATGCAAACAAAACACATTCAAAGACCCCACATGCAGTCTAACTCCAACACACACACATGCACAGACATCCCACACTCCGTAGCCATCATACCCTCCTCCCCTTTGCTTTGTAATACTGAAATACACTCAAAACATTACGTGCATATCCTAAAACACACACGCACACACAATTATGCAATCTCTCTTTTTCCCTCTCTCTCTATTGAATACATCATTTGGTTTTGTTTGGTTCAATTTGCTTTAAGGACAAATTACCTTTTGCACAGATGACATGTTCTTTTTTTAAATTATTTGTTATTTTGTGTTATCATTATTATGTGCTAGGGTAATAACAGCATTTTCGGGTAATAACAGTCTTTTGAGTCCCAAAAGAGCCTTATTATCCTTTGTAATACATTGTGGTCTTTAAATGAAAGTGGCAATGGTCTCCCATTATATATATATATATATATATATTCTGGACTACATGAACTTTTCATTGTATCTTGGGTTAGAAATAGCGGGAAAATCCATCCGTATCCACCCAACTTTGTTGTTTGTTGTTTTATTTGCGATTTCATCCTCCCCTCTCAAGCATCTCATATCGCCAGTGTAACCTTTTCATAAACTCTTCCCCCTGCCTTATGTTGCAGACAGGCTGCTCTATTCTCTCCATAGCGATTCAAGCTGAGGTCTCGCTCTTACAAGGAAGGTACTTCTGCTTTCTATTTTTTCTATTTTTTGACATTTACCATTAGGGTTGGCCTGCTGTAACAGTGTCTCAATTTGCCTCACACACTTAATTTAGTTCCCCTGCACAAATCACCCGCACCAAAGTAATGCAGTTCAGTACTTCTCAAGTGTTTTATTGCTGGGTGTAAATACAGACTTTCAGTATTTCGGGTAGTCACACGTCACAACAGTATGTTCTTTTTTTATTTTTAAGGATCACCACAGGTATAGGGTATAGTAGTGGTAAGGGTGTTAGACTCCCTGCCCACAGTTACTGTGTTTGATCATTGTATGCCTGCAGTATACCTGTAGGCATCCTTGAGAAAGAGGCCTTAGCCCTTAATGACATGTCTGAATTGACTGTAAATCGCTCTGGATAATCGGCTATATTACTGGAAAAATTATATTATGTCTTGCCCATGGGTCAGGTCACATTGACGGGCATAAGTCACTCTCCATAAAAAAGCACTATTTGCGATTCAATTAATCAGTCCAGTTGGTTACCTCCTGTGTAGCAACATCACTGCTTTGCTAGTGTTGTATGTTGTAGTGTTAACACACCCGGGCATGTTTGCTAAACCCATTATTGCCGCCTGACAGTTTTGCCCCATTTTGAAACTCTGAATCCATAGTAGGTGTTTCATCACAGCCAATCCTACCTCTCCAGGAACGGCAACCCACCCACCCTTTACCTAGCCGCACCCTCGCCAAACTCTACTACCTCTCGCCCTTCTTACCTCCCTTTTTCTTTTGTAATTATCTTTTTCTCTCTCTCTCTCTCTCTCTCTCTCTCTCTCTCTCTCTCTCTCTCTCTCTCTCTCTCTCTCTCTCTCTCTTTCTCTGTCCCCTCCCTTTCGAAGAGCAACAGTAGGGATTCGCCCTCACATGTCCCTTTCTTCTCATAAGAGGGAGAGAGAGAGAGAGAGAGAGAGAGAGAGAGAGAGAGAGAGAGAGAGAGAGGACACGCCCACTGTGGGACAAAGCCCTTCCCAATGACGGCTCACTGCCTACTCAGCCAGGCCATTCAGTCATTCCGTCAGTCTGACCGTCAGTGGGTCAGTCACAGTAAGGCGCTGGGTTGGTTGAAGTCTGGGTGTGATGCAAGTCAACGGGAGAGGGGAGACGAGACACCTATATATATATACACACAGTATATAAACATATGTTTCAAAGGAGCCTTCCAAGGTTTATTCTGCTGGTTCTAGCTCACTTCTCAACATACGCTGTGAGGGGTAAGGATGGAGTTTAACTAAGTTGTCTCTGAGCTGCATCTATCCCCCCCTCCCTCCCTCCCTCTCTCCCTCCCTCCCTCCCTCTTATCTGGCATTCCCCACTCTCTCCTTCCTCCGGGAATACTTTTCCCCTTCTCTTCCTAGGATGCCCTACTACACGCCTTGCTCACACCTTTGTCTGGGCTTTCAGTGGGTTTCTCCCTCTCCTTGTTCGAGGGTTACTTCATCCATATCTCTGTCTCTTCGCTGACCTTTGAAGAAACTCTTCTTTCCATCGGTTGCCTCATGCCCGTTGGCACTGTCGCAGTGTGATTTCTGGGTGTTTAGGCGTTTGTGTGTGATTTGTATCACTCCGGGGTAGAAAACAAACAAACAAACAAACTGTCGGCCGACGAGGGAGAGTCGGGGAGCTTCTGTTTGTCGAGCAGGGGGAGGGACCAGGGAGTTCAGCGTGGTGTTAGGGAAAGCCGGTTTCTTAGAGGCAGAGTGCTCTGCGCTGGATGAGGCGGTGTAGGTTTTCAGGCCCCTTTCGGAGCGGTGACAGCAATGGGGGGGGGGGGGGGGGGGATTTTTTTCAAGGCAGTGAAACCTGGCACCTTGTGAGCAATAAAGCACCCCGTGATGGCCGGCGACCCAGCTCTAACAGAAAGACGCTTGTTGTCATTGTCAGGGTCATATGCTTCAGGTGATATTTATACGTAGTGTGCACAATGTATGCTTTAGTAAGTCCAATGGTGATTTAAAAGACGCCACTGCTGATATGTATCGGCTGTGAATAAGAAGAGTTCACGGTACATTTACCCAGTTTTCTGAGGCATATTTCTAAAAGATATATTCTTCTGCATCAGCCCTCTCCTAGGTTGTTTCAGGCTATGTGTGTACTCTGAGATCCCCTGGTATCATTGTTGTCCACCATAATAGCTAGGATCACCTGGATTGTTTACCTTTTGTTTACCTTTACTGAGAGGTAAACCTAGACCCACTGTTGGCAGCACCGGTAACACCTGTGCTCCAGATGTAGTGCCCAGAAACTGGTTAAGGTGGTTACACTATGTTGTTGGCTCAAATGGTGGTTGGACATGATTAATTGGTGCAAGATAACTACAGTTATGGTTGTGTTCAATGTTGTTAATAACCATTCGTTCTCAGTGATTGAGTATTTAGTACTTAATTAGTTACTTCTTTCTCAAGGATGAGTACAGTATATATTTTAGTGGACATCGGGGATCGAACCCAGGACCTTTTGCGGGGGCGACAACCACACCCTAACTACTGCACTTTCCTGCTCCCTGAACCATTATAAAATCCCTAGGCAACACCATGGGGTGTAATCAAACATTACTTTTCACCCACACCCACACTTTTCTGGAGCAAAATGTTGAGTTTACACTTTGTATGCCAAAATCAACAAAGTTAGGGACAGCTGAGTTATTTGAGACAACAAAAGTTGAATGGAAGAACATCCATTGAGCTCAGCTGAAGCTTCAGGGGTGATCCAGTCTTTCATGGAGGCTGTATAGTGATGTGGAATTAAATGGATTTGAGTTGAGGGAGCCTGATGGAACAGAAGTAGCAACAAGTGGTGGATGTCATGGCGTGGATGACTTAGGGCCATAGCTCTCATAGTCAGGCAGGGTGACGCAATGTGTTGGGCCGTTCCCATTGAGCATCGACCTGTGACTGCAATCTGCTGGTTACTGAACGAAAAAAAACAAAAAACACTGTTATTGTATTAGGCTATTTTCAAGGCATATATCTCTGGGGAACACAATACAGTCTTTCTGTGTCACAGTGAGGAAACACTCAATCCTCTCTGTCAGCTGTCAGGGCGTCGCGCACATGCCAGCACGTAGAGGCAGGTAGAGCCAGACTGTTGTTTAGGAGTCTTCACAGAGCTGTCGGTGCTGGGTCTGTCAGCCCACTCAGTACGTATGCTCAAATCATACGCCAGGATTGCAAGATTGCCATGTTTTCAGAAGATCTTTCTTGCAATCTCTTTTGGACTCTTTTATAGTATAATGTGTCTGCAATTCAATTTTGACTGATTTCACCTTAATTAAACTATTTCGGGCTTGAAATTGCCTATTCCCATCCAATAAATTTCCAGCTTTTATGATTGTGTTGACTTTGTGATTGTCAAAATAAAATGAGTAGACAATCAAAGGATGATTGAATCTGATCAACTGTCAAAAGGGGACAAGACTTTAAAGCATTGCCATCACCCATCATAGCACGTCATATTATATTACCATAACATACTGGCCAAACAGGCAGCAGTTCCCAGAGCACATAAAAAAATAGATAAATTCAGGTTAGTGTTGTCATTTCAGGTGTTTCATTTTGCGTCATCTTTTTATTACTCTGGCGTCTCTTGCATTTCAGGCGTCCTATAAAATGACACTGAAATGCAGAGGAAAACAAATGGCTGCTGGTGAAACCACTGGCCCTGTGAGAATGCAGCGCCACCAGAGTCCCTCATGGTGTTCATGATGGCCTGTATTGAGCCCCTCTCTGATCGAAGAAGGTCTTATAAGAGGTTTAGAGGTGCCTAACCAATGCTTGAGCAGCTCTTAAACCCAGGCAGTTAAAACAGAGCACAGCAACAATCACATGTTAATGCTACCAGTTTTTTATTAGATGTGACTTTGACTTTAAATTTGGCTTTGTTATTATTGACGCAATTGTTATCATTCCTGATGCAGGGGGACAAAAGTAGTGCGTTGTACAAAACTCTTGAAGCAAGTACAATTGATAATGAGCAGCCTGGGGGGGTTAATTAGAAAGTTGCCGGTTTGGATGTAGGCCTTTAAACGGTGCAGACTGGAATGTGTGGGAGGTTCACTCTGTGAAGGCCCCACACCCGCCGTCAACGGTTAGCGGGGAACGGACCCACACTGATATTTTCTGAAATGTAAGAGTACTGTTTCGTTGGGTGTCAGCTCAAATTGGCAGAAAAATTTAATAATGAGTTGATGTTGCAGGCCGCGATCGCAAATATGCATATGATGCAGTATACAAATACTTATATTATAAAAAAAGCCAAGTGTGACAGCCCCCTTTAAGAATGAGTAATTAAACATTGAAGAACTTCGTCTACATATTACCGAAATTTTATGTACTTATTCTCCCTGCAATTACCCCTATTCGTTTTCAAATAGTAGCTAAACACTCAAATGTGCAAACCACAGGCACTGGTACTGCAACAACTTGTTTGGTGGGCTTTGTTTGGATGCCAGCTCAGGTGCTTTTCCTAGTTGCTTAAGAACACATATAGCCGGAGGTTTCTGCGACCGACTGCGAGTGGATTGGACAGAAGCAGAGGGTACGCCAGCTGCCCTCAGCCATTGGTTGAGGCCACAGTTGGCAGTCAATGAAGCGCAAGGTGTGTTGTCTTAGTGAAATGAACAAGAAAGCTGAAACAGGAGAAAAGTGCGACTGGGTGAAAGCCGCCTTTAAGCTGATAATTTCACGTTTGAATTAAAGAGAGAATGCATGTATGCTAGGACATTTTCTGCTGTCATGGTGCCAGCAGGTAGGGGTGAGATCATGTTGACAGGGATGAGGCATTCTGGGCTCGGCAGCTCAGACAATGAGGCAGGATTTCTGTGGAAAGAAAAAGGTGGAACCGAATGAAACAGAAAGAAAAGAACAATAGGTGAGAAAGAAATAACAATATGTAGAACAGTAGAAAGAAGGATAGAGTGAGGGAAAGGGAGGCAGAGAGACAGAAAGATTGGGAGAAAATAAGAGAAAGAAATACAAATAAAGATAGAAAGAAGGAAACAAGTGAAAGAAGAGTAAGAACAAGTGGAGAATGAAAGAAAGAAAAGGCAGAAATGAGGCAAGAGAGAAAGATATGACGAAAGAAACTGTTATAGAAATATAGTGAGGAAGAAGGAAGGAAACAATGAATAGAGGGGAATTGGAGGCGAAGGTGAGGTTTGGGTAGGGTATGCGTCATCGTAACTGCCTGCTGAGATCGATGACATGGGTGGAGCACTGCTCAGTGTTCATGCACTCACAAGTCCACTCATACGCCCATGCCGCTACACCGTCCCATACACATGCACTATTGCATGCACTATTATCACTATTTCTACCGGGTAGCAGATTCTTTAATTTGATGAGAGTTAGCCATCATTGAGTGGTAGAAGTTGCTCAGGAATGCCTGCAGGTTAGACTGCAAGCGTTTGGTTTCAAACCCAGAGCTTCCTCGTTGACCCTATGCATCCAGACTGTCCCGTTGCTGGTCATTTACCTGGGGGTAAACTCATAGGAATCTCACACAAGGCTCACACAAAGCATGATGCGGCATTTGGCGGGGTTTCTGAACATGATGGGTCTGTGGCTCTTCCTGTGTCCAGGTGGTCTTGCTTGGGTTTTTTTGTTTGATGGGAGCGGGAGGAACGTGCCAGGGCCTGCAGACCTCACCCCCACCCCCACACACACACCCTCTTCCCCACTGAACCTCCCCTAGTCACCCTCCCCCACCTCCACCCCCCAGGGCCCGTCAACAGCATTTCACCAAACAGTTCTCAACATGCCCTGGAGCCAAGAACACACACACACACACACACACGCGCGCATGCACACGCACATACTCGCGCACATACACATGCATGCATAAAACACAGACATAGGCCCTTATTATTATACCTAGTAAATTGTCTACCCTTCTGCCTGAGGGCAGTTGAAGGGATCTTTCCCGATAGGAAACAATTCACTTGTGTGTTATCCTTGTTTTGGATCCTTGTTGTGGATTCCCGTAGGAATGTGTGGTGGAAAGTGAAGAATACTAGCAAGAGTGGTTGGAGAGGTTACATGGAGTATTAGGGCAATCCAAGATGATGCTTGACTTATATTGTCCGTATTGCCTTGAAGTTTATATAGCATATGCAATACTTTTCAGGGGTCACTCAGCAGACACATTTATCTCTAGTGTGATCTTAGTGTGAACAATCGAAAAGCATGCCATCGAAAACTGAAATGAAGTGGTGGAAACTGGTAAAGTATTGTGTGACCTACTTTTCAAATGTGTGTATCTAAACCACATTTGTTCCAGGAACGATGGATAAAATTAAAAGTGTGTGCAAAATGATAAGATACTTCAATATCCATAAATTTATTGTATTCTGTTTCTTAAATATCCCATATCATGCTTTTTTTAGGGTGAATAATTTGGCATATGGGGATACTACTAGAATAGGGTTACATGTCTGTATGTTAAAAATATCCCTTATTATTCTCACACTGTTTATTTCTGCAAAACCAATTTGAGCATTTCAAAAACGTTCTGTTTTGTATCGTGTCGCTTTAAGGCCCCCCTTGGTTCAAAGCTTCGTGCATGTGTCGGAAAATTCACACCAGAGAAGTTGTAAACAATGCGGGTAGCTGGGAGGCACGACTTCTTCACTAAATTAGTAAAGTTTGGGCACAAACAAGCTGTTTCAAACCCTTATTCAGGGGCGTAATACTCCCCCCTACTCCCCAAACTTAGGTTTTTCTAGCTTAGCAGACGTAAAACATGTATGCATATGTCATATAACGAATGTTCTAAAGCAAAGGGAAAAGTCGAAAAAAGCATGATATCACCCCTTTAATGACCCACTATGAACTGTGGCCCATAAAATCTGCACCTCCCTGGAGGAGTGTCTCCATTGTATATCCACACAGCTTGGCGGATGCAGAAGGGCACAGCCTCAGACGGCAGTCATCCAATGAGGCTTGGCGTTGCGCTGCATGCGTACTTATGGAAAGGTCGCTCTCCTCCTGCTAAGATTGAATTTCAGAGTGGGCATTGTTTTAGGCAACAGTGAGGGGCGAGTGGGGGTCTTGTTAAGAGCACCGTCTGGCCTCGGTCATTGATTTCACTTCTTCTACACGTTATTGTGAGAGTAGGTCACCTGTGGAGGTGAGACTATGGAGGAGGTGTACCGCCTGGCGGGGGGGGGGGGGGGGGGGGGGGGG
>JAOPUA010000001.1:20151924-20162759 GCA_027122455.1 Trisopterus luscus | reverse complement strand
AGTTTAAGTTTCCGCTGGTAAGAATGACAAGCGAGGACTTACTGTCTTCTCCGGGACACGGCTGGCCGGGTCGCTCGGGGATGCTGGGGAACACTGCAACACACATGACACACCAGAACATTCACCATGTTTTGTATGTAGGCGTTCCCTCGATAATAAGCACTGCTAATGCTGCGGTAATTTTCCTTCGTACAATGGCTACAAAGGTTTCTTAAAATACAGACAGAACAGACAGCATATCTAATGAATATATCTTACAAAGTTCATATTTGTGTAATATACTGTTGAAATCCCTTGAGATTTTGCCATGTAGGTATGCAGACAAGATCAGCAACAGACTCGACCAGGGGATGTGGTCCCCGACCAGAGCCAGTAGGAAACGCTGACAGAACGGCTCAGTCCAATTAAGAACAGGGCTAAATCGTTACAGATCGAGTTATCTGGTTGGCAGAGTGGACAGGCTGCGAGCCTGGGTGTCCTTGGTTTGGGTTACACACACATAGCTACAGATGGAGGGGGTGGTTGCCATCATAGTTATACAGGAACGGAGGTGATGGAGGACATCATAATTATAAAGGGGTGGAGTTGACAGATGGCATGGTTATAAAGGAGTGGGGAGGATGGATGACTTCATGGTCATGAGGGAGTGGATGAGATGGATGCCATCAAGGTTATAG
The DNA here is from genome assembly GCA_027122455.1 of Trisopterus luscus. Lineage (NCBI taxonomy): Eukaryota > Metazoa > Chordata > Actinopteri > Gadiformes > Gadidae > Trisopterus > Trisopterus luscus. The sequence continues at coordinate 20,162,082 of JAOPUA010000001.1, read as the reverse complement.
ATAAGGGGAGTTGATGTAGCTGGTGAGTGACATCGTGGTCATATAGGGGTGGAGGTGATGACGGATGAACTTGTGGTCATACAGGGTGCAGGAGAAGGGTTGATAGAAATTATGTCTCCAGGTGGGTGGAACAATGTAGGAGCAGGTTGCGGGGATCCAACACCCACACATAGGTGTTGGGGCTTCAGGGGATGGAGCTACAGGTGGTGCATAAAGGTGCTGGGGCTACAGGTGGTGTATGCAGGTGTGATCCACTCACCATGGAGGAGGAGTCCAGACCTTCTGGTGCGGTGGTGGATCCGGAACGCCTCCTCCAGCTCCATCTGAGATGAGATGGTGCATGGGTCGCCTGGACAAAAGACACACACACACACACACACACACACACAAACACGAGCACACACACATCATATACACACACACACGCGCACACATGCACACATGCACACATGCAAGATGTTTGTACATAACTGGCTGTCTGCCGCTGAAACCATACTTTGAATTTGCAATTACATATGATTACATAACCGCTTGAAACGAAAACTTTGGTGTCCTTGAAAAGTACCCGGTTGGGTAAGTAGGTATGGTAGGTCTCTAAGCTAGGTGAACGGAGGTCAACTAAGGTAGCTGGCTAAGTAAGAAGTAGGGCCGGCGATTTTGGACAAACCAGCCAGAGTAAGCTCGATTTTGAAAACACCTCTCCCTTCAGGCCTCCCCCCAATGTCACTCCCCTAAACACATGGCTAGCCCGCTAGCTTTAGCAATGGGGCTGCCTTCTGCCATTGCGGAAGACTCCGGTCATGCACAATGAGTGCGTGGGCAGTGTGAGCCGAGGTTACCAGGGTAGGTAGGGAGACAGGTAAGCCATCCAGTCACCTCATGCAAACAATTAAATGATCGGACGGGTATTTGCATTTGATTTGCCTTTAATTTATTGATTGCCGTCGGGTTGTAAAGAAAATGTGAACAAATATGACAAAAAATGCTTCTCAAATAAATGCCATTCCCTACCATTATGGTAAGGGCCAAAGCCAAACAAGAATGTAATTGTTCCTAAAAAACTATCCCAGAATCACATGAAGAACACAAACAGCACCTACCTTCATCGTCAATCCACTTGAGTGTGATTGGCTGTTGCCGGGCAACGCTGCACAGCTCCCTCACCTCATCAGACAGAGCAGCGAAGGTGAGGGAGACGGCCAGATCTGTGATCAGCATGTCCCTATGTCATCAAAACAAACACCGAGCACACAACACAAACACACACTTTAAAAAACGATTATATCAATCACAAAGAGTACACACAATCACACAGGTCGATCAAAACAAAAATGTATCTATGTGCTTACATAGAGTAACAAACACACAAACACACAGTTTGTACACGCGTGTACACTGAAGGCTTGAGTGGCAGGTAGGCAGGTAGTGTAGTGGTAAGTCTGTGTGTCCGGTTTTGCATTTTTTGGGTCAGCCAGTGCATTTCTTTGGGAAGGACATAATAATACATAATAATTATTAATTCCACAAAAATAACGATTTTATAATAAAACTAACTTTATGTATAATACGCCATTTGTTTTGGTAAATGGTCCTCATTTATATAACACTTTTATCCAAAGCGCTTTACAGTGTTGACTGACATTCACCCATTCATGCACACATTCACGGCGGAGTCGTGACCCTGCGGAGTCAACCACGCAGGGTGACAGCCAGCTCATCAGGAGCATTTAGGGTGAGGCGTCTTGCTCAGGGACACCACGGCACTCAGCTAGGAGGACCCGGCGATCGAACCAGCAACCTTGCGGTTACCAGCCAACCCGCTCTAGCTCCTGAGCTAATACCTCCTCTTAACTATACTTTATTTTCGCATTCGGCATTCACTTCACATACACGTGACCACCACATCGACTCAAGCTTTATCTTTATTGCTTTATTTTTATCTTTAGGCCTCCACATTAAACTGCATTAAACTCAAGCTGATTAGAACGACCCCGCCTGCCTGAAACCTGGCCCACTTGTCCCCTTGACTCCTTGCTATGCGACACCTAAGATAAGGGACATTAACAAGCACCACTGTGTATACATGGTACATGAACCATGCTCATTACGACGTACAACAGCAACAGACTGCATCAGGTATTGTTGGGGTATTCTTGAGAGAAAGAGAGCCGGGAATGCCATCATGGAGGGAAATAAGCAGTGACACAGTACCAGGTTCCTCCACCACCACCGTGCACCAGGTCGCCAGAGAATCCAGCAGGGAGGGGGGCATCCCTGGGCAGAAGAGGGCCAGTGGGTCCCCTCTGCACTGGAAGTACTTAGGCGGAGTGGAGGGGAGTTGGTGTCAGACTCTGCCTCCTATGATTACCAGGAGGAAGAGGAGTAGGAGCAAGGCAGATTGTTACCCAGCATGCACTGTTCCACTGGGGAACATTCAGTGCCGCCGGCTGGCACGTTGTCATAGGTGAAATAACTCATCAACAAGACTATATGCATAATCAGTATCAAAGTCTATTTATATCCCACTTCTAACACTTAACTGCAATACAAAGAGCTTAACACATGAAAATGTGTTTAAAATAACAATACAATATTTTTCACACTTCTCCATATCCCTACTTCTCCTAATTAAATTAGGAAAAATGTTCTTCTATCTTCTCTCGTTTTCTTCTACCCTATGGACAACACCTGCATACAGTTTGCCTCCAGGTGTATCTGGACCACACCACAACACACCCCTTCAGAAAAGAGCTGACCCTTGCACTGTTTACAGAGAACATAAAGGGGCCTAGGACATCCTGGGTTTGGTCTTTGAGACGAGCTCAAACTTAAGTTATTATGTGGTAATCATTTAAACTCCGTCCAAAGGTATTTGCCAACGAGTAGGCCTTGTTCGCCTTAATCTCATTCATCGAAACTCCCACTTAATGAGCTTGAGACAGCCTCTAGGGTAAACTTTAACATTGACTGCAGAGGCAAGCAAAGTTCAATATTTTTCATGGTATTTCAACCTAGATCTGTATTGGAACATCAATGTACATGTTTTTGATGGTAAACACAAGTAGAAGTCCAATAGGTGAGGGCTCGTTTCGTTTTTATACACGGAAGTTAAGAGCGCAACAATAGTGGACATAGTATCTAAATGTTACCCTGTAGTCTGTAGCACCATTAGCCGATAGGCCTGCATGCCAAAGTTTGCATAATATTTATGATACATTATTGTAGGTAGGTCCTATGATGAGGTGGAGAACGTTGAGGTGTGACAGAGAGGGGAAGTGCCGTTCATTCCTCGGAGAGACTTCACCATGGAATGCCGTGACGTCACCTCCTACAAGGTCTTTGAGATTAGATTAGAACCAATCAGACCAACATGTGCTAACATACTGGCATGGTTATTATGGCATCAGGGACGGAGATTCACATAGCACCTGTGCATATCTGGAGAACTCAAGTGGACTGCTACCAAATAAACTGTAGCCTTGTGCGGGCATCAATGTGTTTCTTGTTACCGAACAGAAGCATTTGCACGCATTAAGTCGGAACTTTGAATTATGGCAGTTTCAACAGAATGGTGGAATGTCGCAGCAGTAAGCCCTTCTGTGGTCGTCCGGCCCTCTGGTTTCTGAGCCTATTAATACACTTAGGATGTAATAGGGCATTACAAAGTTCTGACCCAATTCAATAGACCAGTGGTTCCATACCAGTGGGCCAGGCCCTTGATACAAGACTATGTATGCCGTAAAATGTTATGGGATTGGATCGTTTCCCCTTTTCCTTTGTCTTTGATTCTCTCTCTTTAATATAAAAAGAACAACCATGAATATTGTTGGCTGCTGTAGTCTGTAGGCCTACCAACTGACCTTTAGCCTAAAACACAGAGCTATTTTCCAGAGAAAACCAATGCGCTCAGAGACATATTGAGAAACATTTCTTGCTTTTGTTGGTGTTACTGTCTGGGTCTCGTTCTCTCCCTCTCTCTCTGGCCAGCGATTGAACCAAATGGTTTATTCTTTCAGATAGTAGTATTTCAGACCCGCTGGTGTGATGCACTTGTTTTTAGAATTCCCTGTGTTGTAATCTTTTAAAGCTGCTATCTAGATCTCCAGCCAAAAAGCCAGATGTAGCTGTACTCTTGGCCCGCTGCCCGCATTGTGTTGCAAAGAGAGGGTTCCCTAACTAACAGATTCTCCTGGACATGCAGGTGGCAGACCTGTGTCCATGCAGTATCTCTGGGCCGTTGTGCATTAGTCTGATGAGGAGGGATAAAATACTGTGAGTGTTAAGGACACAGTTTATCTTTGGGCCTGTGACTCCCTTTAATGCCAGGGAATTTGCAATCCTCAACTTGCATCAGCTTACATACACATCATTTTTTCACACATGAATCATTAGACTATGTGTTTAGGGCCCTTACTATTTTATATTACTGATATTACTATGATATTACTTTGATATTACTATATAACTATTTGATGCTGTATTTCCGAGGAAGTACGGTTGAAGTGAACTTCTCTTTTATTATATAATGGTAGATTTTTTAGCATTTCTTACTAGGTGAAAGGTGAGATAATACAGATTAGATGTACAGCACAACAGTTAATGGTTAGATTATCAAGATTAACAAGATTAACTAATTAATGACAGCAAATTGACAAGTGTCCATATGTAGAATACTTGAGGCAGTATTTTATAAACCGTTTTTAAAAATGTGACAAAACGATGCCTTTGAATAAATAAATTTAATGTCCCTTTACCAGTTCATAACTTCCTCATTCACAAACCCTTACTGTAGCCAATAATATATCTGGTTATACAATGCTACTGTATCATATAAACACTGTATCATCTGGTTTATACTGTGCCATTGGGTGTGCTCTTTAACTATTATTGACCTAGTCCTAGATTAGAGAAGAATTGAAATGAATAGCTTAAATTGTCTGACTCAGCATTTTCCGACTATACATTTATTTTATTTTAAGTGTAGCCAAGCCAATTCAGCAGCTCTGTGTATATAATGAGATACCTTTCATCTGCTTTCCCACCCATTATCATCTTAAAAGTTGATTTGTACAATCATTCAATAATTTACAGGCACACTGTCTTACAACTAGGTTTCTTTTGAACATTCAACAAAGTTTCAGCACCCTCTACCTATCCTACAGGTGGGACAGTGGAGACCGGGTAGACTATTATTGTACTAGCTATTGTAATAGCACCGTTACATTATTAAACACCAGTGACGCAGACTAGGCGGACATCGTTCTACTCACCCACAATAGTGTGCTTTAATTTTAATCAACTCCGATCCCGAGTACATTACGGATCCGTTTTCCGTCGGCATTGGCATGGTTAAAGTAGGCTATCCAAAGGACTCGTCAACTTGCTACAAGAAAATAAAAATATTCCATGAGGACTTCAAGCAACTGGTCACATCGTACAAGTCTCGACCATGGACCCGTAGACGTTTTCCGGTCGTCAGGGTAGTTGTGCAAGGCACGGATCGGTAGGCAGTGTCCCAGCAGTCCGGGACGGGGAGCGTCTTGGGCGGCTTGACTTGCTATGGTTACCGTACTGGGCGGAGACTACTCCGCCGATCTACCTGTTGTAGGCCTACTTTTCCTTTCACAACGGTGTTTTTCTGATTTTGTACTCCAAATGTTTATGAACTATTATCAAAACGATGTGGTATTATTGATATTGTGTTGTCTTTCTTTAATAAATGGGACCACATAACTTCCCTTAAGACACACACACGGACACGCAAGCACAAACACACGACCACTCGCACACGCGTACACACGTATGCACGGACACTCACTCACGCACGCACGCACGCACGCACACACACACACACACACACACACACACACACACACACACACACACACACACACACATTTTTATTTTATTATATTCCTATACCTGATAAACACTCAAAGAGGTGCCCAAAAAGTTACAATACATTTTGAAAATTGCTAATATGTAGGCCATAAGTATTGCCCTTCGATTTCGTTAAATAAAGCAATGGTATTCAAACAAGGTGCTGATTTGCCCTATATGTATTTGACAGTGTGTTTTACCAGAAGCCTTATATATGAACGCTTATTTAGTTTGATTCCTTCGGCTGACTCCGACATAATAACATGGACCATCTTAGCAACCAAGCTCCAAGCGACACCTAGCGGTTGAAAGTAACGTAAAACGTGCATTCCCTATATTGAATGAGAATAAATCATCGATAAATCATCGGTGGTGGTGTTAACTAGCGGCGCCAACAATTATAGTATTTCATCATCATTAAAGATGCAGTAAATTAGCTAATTGATTTTCACGAACACAACCCCATCAACTGAATACTACTTCATGTCTCGGCCTCGCAGACGTTTGCGTTGTGCTATGAGACCAGAAACACTTGTCCCGCTGGGCCGGTGGAGAGCGCAGCGCCAATCTCACCGGGGCTGCTGGTGGGCTACTCGTTTTCTACGTCATCACGGTGCGCCATGCACGGTGAGGTGAAATGTCGTGGCCATCTTCGAATATAGCTGTTTGAATAGTTGGAAAGTGCCGGAGATTTTGGAGTTTTAATAGAACTCTTCAGCTTTTTTTTTTCTTATTCTGCGATCCGATTAAATTGTTAATCGGAATGCTGTGAGAAGCCGATTCGTTTACGCGCAGGCGATGAGCTAGATAGCAGCTGGGTGTCTCGTTCGGCGAGGGCGGCCTTGCGTGGCTAGCTAGATGGGATTGTAAACAAATGCCTCATGACAAGAGTACGCTGTTTTTGGAAAGCAAGTTTAAGGCCTACAGCTTTGGAAGTTTGTAACCATTTCTCATCAGTAACCAAATGAGTGAAGCAATAGTTTATATTGGCCACTTTCAGACTGCCCTCGACATAACACTTCTCTCTCGGTCCACTGGATAACTTTGCTGCGTTTAGTTAAATTCCATCAAACTAGCTCTGCAAGTGTAAGTTTCTGTAATAACTAAAGGCGGAAGGTACACTGGACAAAACATGTCGTCCTTCTCCGAGTCTGCCCTGGAGAAAAAGCTTTCTGAACTCAGCAACTCCCAGCAGAGCGTTCAGACCCTGTCGTTGTGGATCATCCACCATCGTAAACATTCACCTCTCATCGTCAAAGTTTGGCACAGGGAGCTGAAAAAGGGTAAGTGCTTCCTGCCTTCCTACTTCCATTCAATATCGTATATCGTATTATATATGTTGTTTAGCAACCATTCAATCAATCATGTTACAGACCACGTATCGTCTATCTTCGATGAGCTGTGAGACGCATGGTTGTCCAAACGAATGTATTAATGATTTATTCTGTCAGGTATATCACTTATCGTACTAACTGGAGCTTTCCATCTGTGCTTTAGCTAAAACCAGTAGGAAGCTGACGTTCCTCTATCTGGCCAACGATGTGATCCAAAACAGCAAAAAGAAAGGACCTGAGTTCGCCAAAGACTTCGAGACCGTCCTAGTCGATGCATGCTCCCATGTGGCCCGGTGAGTGGCGAGTCTTGTCTCTAAATATGGACATGGGAATGAGTTATAGTTACTAGAAATCTTGATTTTACGAGTGCCTATGAATATGAACGTTAAATTGTTATGTTCAGTGTATTATGGGCTGATTATGGTAGGTGGAAAATAATGCTTGTGGAAATAATGATTTTAGTAAAACTTTAAATACAATCCCATCAGATAGTTATATGCTGATATTTTAAGGTATAAAATTTGTAAGGTATTACTAACGCAATCTTTTTCAGTTTTTTTATTATTGGTGTTTATCTGTTGTACTGCATTTATCAATGCTTACTGGCCTTCTCCACTGGGTTGTGCTCTCCTGAGCTTGTGAACTCTCTTGGACACCCTTGGTCTGTAGGGAGGCAGATGGGAGCTGTAAGAAGCCCATGGAGAGGCTGCTGAACATCTGGAAGGAGAGGGCTCTGTACCGTGCAGACTTCATACAGCAGCTCAAACTGGCCATTGAGGACTCCAACAGCCCCAAGCCTGCAGGTGGGTGGACTGCATACTTCAACTGACTTTCAATGCTCATTGGTTATTGAACCACTTGATCTAGTAGTTATTATTTTTCTCACTCTTTCTGAAATACACTAATTATGTTGTGAAATGTCTCTTTCTCTATTCCAGTTGTGTCCTCCAACGATAAAGTCACTGGTGAGTTGTCTTTGTCTCTCTGGGTCCGCCTTTGTAATTTATTCATTTATATCCAACTGTTGTATTTCAACTCTTGGAATTTCCTTTTACTTCAAGAACTCAGAGTTTATTTTCCCTGAATAAGACCTTAGTTTCCCTGGCCTTATTAACAAACGTATTATCATTATTTATAAGATCCGGTCACATTTGAAAGAAACTCTTTCTTTCCCCATCCTGCTCCCGTGTCCATAGAGGAGAAGAGGCCAGCAAAGCGGAGCTACCAGAAGGTCCAGGAGGAGGAGGAAGAGGAGGACGACGACTACAGGAGCCATGCCTCCCCGCACACCACGGATGCTACCGCCGCTCTACTGGTAGGGGGCACTATCGTTCAGTCCTCACAGGAGGGCGATGCTCTTAACTGACAACACTGTTCTTTACACAATCGACTATCACTTTGTATATATTCTTATTTTATACTTCATTTGAGTTGAGCCTTTAATCATAGCTTATGTTATTTTAGCACCTGGTTTCCAAGCCATTCTGAGTACTAAGACTATTGAATAATCCCTCCTAATCCCTCCTTAGCATTATTTTAACCCTTGTTGTTGGTTCTTCTTACCTCCTCCCATGGCGGTTGGTCAGACTGAGGAGCTGGTGAAGGCGCTGCAGGACCTGGAGAATGCCGCGTCGGGTGACGCTGCCGTGCGCCAAAAGATAGCCTCGCTGCCTCAGGAAGTCCAGGATGTCTCGCTGCTGGAGAAGATCACTGGTAAGACACTTTTGTGGGTGCGAGTGTCTTCCTCTGCAACCCAAATCATATAATAACACTATCAGTGTATCAACGGACGAACCTTTTGTGGGACGTATGTTTTGTGGCTTTTATTTTAGTGTGTAAGTACAGGTTCCCATTGTAATGCAATGAGAATGCTGGACATCGGTTAGCAGTCTCCTTGTTTATTAATTTTCTGTATGGGGAAAAACACATGTCCGCCCCCTTTTATAGGCCCTCTCCATCGGTGTCATTCATTGACCTAAACCTACCAGACTCCTAGCTCGGTGTAGCCCTAAATAAAGATGGGGCTAAATCTACACTAGAGAACTCCAGTCTCCGTAACACTGCTGGCCGTCTTCTTCGCCCCCCCCCAGACAAGGAGGCGGCGGACCGGCTGTCGAAGACGGTGGACGAGGCGTGTCTGCTGCTGGCCGAGTACAACGGGCGGCTGGCCGCGGAGCTGGAGGACCGCCGGCAGCTGGCGCGCATGCTGACCGACTACATCAGCAGCCAGAAGGACGCCCTCGGGGAGAGGGAGAAGAAACTGGAGGTGAGGCCTTCCACGCAGAATGACCGGCGCACGTGTAGTTGGACATGTGATGCACGGAGATGTATGGATATATATGCCTTAGGGAAGTATCAGTTAAAAAAATATGGGTTAATGATAAAAAGTGGTATTGGATAAAGTTTAGTGGACAGATGACACAAATTGAATACTATAGTGTTCAACAGTTTCTGTAACTTCGGTTTAACAATGCTTGGTATTTATTTTTGATTACATTCGGATATTCATGCAGTATATTTCTATATTCATTTATTTTCACATTCACATTGTTAATGATAGCATCCTTTTTAAAATGTCCCATTTTCTCAAATAGTTTATTTTAAACTTGTCCCAGAGACATCAGTTGACAAGGTGACAACAAGAATACCACCTGGTCTCTAACTCTGCCCCCGGTGTCGTGCCCCCCCACAGGAGTTCAAACAGAAGCTGGCCCGGGTCACCACAGTGCGGAAGGAGCTCAAGTCCCACATCCAGAGCCTGCCTGACCTCTCGCTGCTCCCCAACGTGACGGGGGGCCTCGCACCCCTGCCCTCCGCCGGGGATCTCTTCTCCACCGACTGAGAGGCCCCGGGGGGGGGGGGGGGGGGGGGGGGGGGGGGGGGGCGGCGGGCGGGGGGGGGGGGCGCGGGGGGGGGGGGGGGGGGGCGCGCGGCCGGGGGCGGG
>JAOPUA010000001.1:20065137-20078430 GCA_027122455.1 Trisopterus luscus | reverse complement strand
CCGCCCGCCGGCCCCGCTCCCCCCCCCGGGCGGCGGGGCGGGCGGGGGGCCCCGCCCCCCCGGTGGGAGTGAAACCCAGGGATTGATGCACTCGTCATGGGGACAGGGGATACTCAAAGGGTTCCTGCACAGAGAGGGGAAAAGCCCCACGCCACTTCACCATGGAGGGGTGGGAAACTACCAAGGAACACCTATAGGAGGAACTCGTTACTGGTCAAAGAGCCGGTCACGTTTTACAGGCTCCATTGTGGATTCAGCTGCTAGACAAACAGCCATGATCAACAGGTAGTTTGTGTGAGTCATGCTGGCAAGGGGGCTTCCCAGGGAGGAGACTGTTGGGCAGGATGACGAAGGATGGCAGGCAGACAGAGGAGGAGAAGGAGGCCCAGGATGACGGCCTTACGAGCAGACATGACTAGAGTATTACGTGGACTACTTAGGAGGTTGTGATGGATATGTGATCCACATATTAAAAAAATAAAGGCCAAGGAAGGAAGTTATACAATTCCCAGAAAATTTACACTGAATGAACCGTTGCCAGAAAATGTACCGGGCTGAGATAGAGAGGGAGGGAGGAAGGGGGGGCACTGGCGGACGGCCGATCCCCCAGTTCAGGAGGTCCAGACTCTGCAGCTTTTTTTTTTTTTTTCCTATACAGTTTGTGCAAGTCATCGAACATTTATCAATACACAGTCCGGGCTCGGAGAGAGTCTGGTGTGGAATAAGAAAGGTGGGATCAGCTGTTTCACACTGCCACAAGACACTGGGCCCTCCGACACTGTCTGCAGCTGAACACCCAAATCAGGGATCCTTCAGCTCTTCCCGTGAAGGAAGAGGACGGCACCCGAAAGGCCAGAGTCATTACGGGAGGGACAACGTCAAATTGGAGCATAATACACACAATATCATGTCTACACTTTGAAGTCTATAAAGGGTTCCCTCCCAGCCACTCACACCATGCGTCCAGGGGGTGTAGGGGGAAATGTATACAGAAACCCCCCCCCCAACATAACCTCCTTAATAAAGATAACTACACAACTCTGACAGCATGCAGACGAGAACCAGGGACACGCTTACCCTGCCCTGGTCCGTGTGCTGCAGCAGCATCGCCCCCACACCCCCTTCCTCCTTGGGCCGCCCGCCGGCCCCGTCCCTGGGGCCCAGGTAGCCCCCGGCCTGACCCAGGGTCAGCCCGCACGGCCTCTCGGGCCCCGGGTGTCCGTAGGGCCGCGAGTCCGTCTTGGCCTCCTCCAGGTAGATGGGCGGCAGCGGCGGCTCGTGTTGGGTCTGCCCCTCGGCCACCCGCCCGCCCGTCTTCCTCTGGGAGGTGGGCGAGGAGGCCCCCGCCTCGCTGGGCTTGGGCGTGCCCTGGGCCGGCGAGTGGGCGGCGGCGGCGGCCGCCTCCAGGCTGAGGCGGGACAGGTCGGGGTTGCGGAGGGAGCAGGCCCGCCGGGGGCTGAGGGAGGCCGGGGCACCGACGTGGGGCAGCAGGGAGGGGTGGGCGGAGGCCGCCTCCTCCCCCAGCGCCGAGGGGAAGGAGACGGGGGGTAAGGCACAGAAGGGCGAGGTGGGGTCTGCGGGCCCCGACTGGGCACCTTCCTCCTGCTCTTTTGCGCTGACCTGGAGGAAGGAGGTGTAGATGGTGTCCATGAAGGAGGTGTACGGATCGATCAGGCCTCCCCCGCCGCCGCCCACGCCCACCCCTCGGGCGGAGCCTCCCTCCGAGCCCCCCCGCTGCTGGGGAGGGGCGGGCGGGCAGGTTGGCAGGTCTGCAACTGGGGACCGGGTTGGGCTGGGGACCACCAGTGGAGCTAGTGGATTGGCCGGCATTTCTTCGTGGGGGGCTGGGCTTTGCGTTCCTCTCGACGACATTGGCTTGTCTTCCTCTGTAGTGGGGGTGATGTTGAGCTGCAGAGAAACCGAGGGAGGGTTTTAAAAACAAAGAAATTGAATCACATGTAAAAGATTTAAAATATATATACTTATATATATTTGAATGACCTAACCTGACCTGTATATATTCTAATTATTGGAGGTTTCTCTACCTGTATGTTGTTGAGCAGGTTGATGGCTCCGTCAGGGCCCTGCAGCAGAGGCATGCCCAGAGCAGAGGCTTGAACTGGGGGCAGGAGCAGAGCCCCATGCCCCAGACCCACCATGTTGTGAAAGCCAGCGAGGCCCGAGAGATCACCTACAAAACATTCACAAAATGACTGTACTGCAAATATAATACAAATGTTGATATGTTCAAATAATGCTAACAAACTAAATAACTATCTTATTAGACATTTTCCATTCCTGGCTTTGCAATTTGGATAGGAGTTTCCCCTACAGGGATTTGACCACGGCCTGTTATTTAAATGTCAGCAATTCAAGTTGTGCAAACCAACTAAAAACCCCCAAAACCAAATGAACTTAACATAAACGGCATCAGTCCAAATGGCCCTGAACCCCATGAACGTAGCCTGCTGGCAGTGACCCACCTAGCACAGCCGGGTTGAGCAGCGAGGGCAGCAGCTGCTGGAGGAGGTGGTTGTCCTTGCCCTGGAGAGGCAGAGGGATCAGGGTGTCACCGGCGGGGTCAGAGGTCACCTGGGGAGATGAAGAGCAGGAGAGCGGAGGGTGACAAGGAGGAAGAGGGCTTAGACAATGAGGAACAGGCGCACTCGGTCAGGGAGGGACGGCGATTGACGCGGCTGAAGCGTGCAGGCGCAACAAGCATATCCACCGCTGCTCCACTACATGGGTCATTGACAAATAACTCTCTAAATCGATAAAGATGTATTTTCGCATGCAACGGTATTTCAGACAACAGATCCACACGCCGTTAAAAAAAAAAAAGACCTTGGCTAAAAATACATTGGAGGGGGTGTTGGGAAAGGGTTTAAGCGTTCTTTTAACAGGAAAGGTGTGACTAAAGAGGAAGAGAACAACAATGCAGCAGCCCCAGGAACGAGGTGAGCCGTTGTTCTAAGGGAAGGCTGCGGGAGGACACGAGAGAAGACACTAACGGCGGAGATAGGCGGGCTCCTACCTGAGGTGGGGTGTGTTGGGTTTGCTGTGCAGTGGGGGCTAGCTGGGTGAGGGGAGGTGGGTGGAGCTCTGCAGAGCCGGCCAGGGCGGCGGCCAGCAGGGCGGGGCTGAGGGAGAGGAAGGCCCCGGGGTTGGGCGAGAGAGGGGAGGGGAGGAGGAGTGCCTGCAGCGCCTGCAGGGAGCCCTCGGCGGAGTTGGGAGGAGGAGCAGGATGGTGGTGGTGGTGGTGGTGGGGAGGTGGGTGTGGAGGAGGAGGGAGGAGGCCCTGCAGGACCTCCAGGAGGCTGGGCCCCTGGAGGCCCGAGGGGTCCAGGAGGCCGGTGCTCTTGTCCAACGGCGGGAGGCCATCGAGGGGGGCCGGGATCTGCTGGGACTGGTGGAGGGGAAGCTCCAGGCCCAGCTGACCCAGTCCCGATAGTCCAGAGAGAGGTAACATGGGGCCATGCTGTTGGCCCAGCAGCAGGGAGGCCATGAGCAGAGCCTGGAGGCTGGGTTTCTCGGCCAGCCCGAGATCAGCCTCCGGTCCTGGGTTGGAGGAGGGGCCGTTCGGGGGCAGGAGCGGGTTCAGCAGACCCAGTGGCAGTTCCCCGTGGGCGCCGAACAACAAGGGCAACAGGGGGAAGAGCGGATTGCTGTTCATGGGTTGTTGTTGTTGTTGTTGTTGTTTGTGTTGGTGATCCTGGGTGTGCTGCACCGTGTCCTGCTGCTGCTGCTGCATCATCAACTCTGGGGACTGTTGGTCGGCTGGGAGATGCTCTGAGAGGTTCTGCTGGGAGGCCGGACCCTGTCCCTGCTGCCCGCACATCCACATCCCCCCGAGGGGCAGGGAGGCCAGGACGGCGGGGTCCAGGAGAGAGGGCAGCCCCCCGGTGGTGGACAGCAGCTGTAGCAGCTGCTCCTGGTTCATGAAGGGGAAGGCCTCGGCCAGAGAGAGGGTGGTGTTGTCCGCCAGGGCGGAGGGGGTGCTGGGGCCGGAGCCGTCCCCGGGAGGCGGGGGATTAGGTGGAGGAGGGCCGGGGCTGCTGTGGTGGGGGTGGCCCGGTGTAGGGCCTCTGCTAGTGTCTGGAGAAGATTTAGACCCCGTGGAGGTGGTCTCAGCGTCAACACCGACACCTTCTCCTGGTTCTGGGGAAGCACAATGTCGTATTTATGAGAAACAACCCGATGGATATTCCGTGCATTAGTTCACTTTCCCAATAATTTGAAAGACAGTGTATGACAATCCAACAAAGAAGAGAACAAACTACATTGTCTGAGTATACCGTTGATTTATGTTTCCCACAGAACACGTTTGTCTCCATCATTCAACAAAGCAAAGAAATAATATTATATAGTATTAATAGTATTATTCTGTTCAGATATTTTCAGTAAACACAGTCTTTCCTGGCCCTTTGTAAAACAACCAGCGCTTCGCCACAGTAATAAACCATTGCTCACCTGTGCTGTGGTTTGCCATTTGGGTCCGGTCCGAGGAGCTCTGTTCCACCTGGGGGGAGGTGGACGAAGAGGCCAGGAGGTTCAGGACGTGGTTGCTGAGATCCAGCGGCTTGGGGGAGGTGGGTGTGGCCGTGGCCGCGCCGCCCTGAGAAAAACTCAGCTCCCCGGGCGTCGGCGTGTCTGTGGCCTGCGCTGCCATGGAGACCAGCAGACCCAGGGGCTCCCGCGGGGGCGCTCTGGAGAGCGACCCCGCCGCGCGGTGGTGGCCGGGGGTGGTGCGTCGCTGCTGCTGTTCCGAGGCGGAGGGCGAGGGGGTGGTGCGGGAGCGGGGCGAGTGGGGGTTGGAGGGGGAGCAGAGTCTCTGCACGGGGCTGGACCTGCTCGAGTGCGTCTGGGACGGAGAGGAGGAGGGCGGTGGGGGCGTCGTGGTGGGGAGCGGGGTGGTGTTACCGGGCCGGCTTGGAGACTGAGTCTTTAGAGCGCGGCCGTGGGACGAGGGCTTGGAGGAGGACAGCAGCGGCCTGGGGCTCTGCCGCTTGCTGCCCTTCCCGCCACCGCCGCCGCCTCCGACACCGGCTAAAGATCCCAGTTGGGCGGAGGCCGAGATGGTGGCCGCGGCGGAGGCCTGAGCGTTCTGAACGCTCAGCAGGTGCAACAGGGCGGAGAGGGGCTGGGTCGGGGGATCAAGCCCCGGCGGAGGCCCCGTGTTGGCCGTCAGGCCTGTAGTGAAGTCCAGGGCCTCCATTTGTCTGGAAGGCCCCGTGTTGGGTGCTATTTGATGGGCGGCAGCGGGTAGCCGGGGGGGTATCTGCCCGGCAGGGAGATGGTAGTGGTTCTCTAGAGCAATGGCGTTGTTGTGTGCGGCTGAGGTAGAGGAAGGGTGCGAGGAGGGGGGAAACGACGAGGAGGTGGACAGGTTGATGATGGCGGTGGAAAGGAGGTCTCCCGGCGGCGTCTTCCTGGGCCCGTTGGCGAGCTGCTGGGTCTCTCTGAGCATGCTCAGAACCGTGGGGGACTGCCGGTGCCGCTTCCTGTGTGAGGCGTTGCGCTCCACCGCGGGGGGTAAGTGATGAGCGGACGCCACCAGGGACTGGGCCAGAGGGTGTGATGGAGGGAAGAGGAAGGAGGGGTGCGGGGAGGGGTGCCTACTTGCAGAGATGGAGGAAGGAGGGGGGTTGTGGTGTAAAGTGCTGTTTTTTACCTTCGACGACTGCTGCTGCTTCTGTAGTTGTTGCTGCTGCTGCTGCTGCTGCTGCTGCTGGGTCTCTTTCAGGAGCTCCAGAGGACAGGCCGAGCTCGCCGGGTTGCTGCCCGTGTGCGAGCTCTGGCCCTGGGTGGTCTGGTTAGCGAGCTGGGCCTTAGCGGCTGCTGAGAGCAAGCTGCTTGCGGGAAAGGAAGCCGGGTGCGGAGGCCGGCTCTGATGGTGGTTCAGGAACGCCCCCATAGGCAGACCAGAGGACCCAAAACCCATCGGCCCCAAGTTCCCTGCGGATCCCACACTGCCCATCGCACTCCCCACTTTATCCAGGGCGAGGGATAGGTTGTGGGGGATGCTGCTGCTGCTGCTGCTGCTTTGGTTGGCCAGTAGGGCGGTGTTGCCGGGGAGGGGGAGGTGGTTGTGGTTATTAGTGCTGCTGTTGCCTGAGTTCTTAAACTGCTCCAAAATGTCCTCCAGCTTGTACTTGGAGAAGTGCAGGCTGGGATTGGGGGAGCCGCCGGGGAGCGGCGAGTGTGGGGAGGAAGAGGTGGAGTTCCTCCTGGGAGGGAAGGCGCTTCCCATGAGTCCCCCGCCACCCTCGCCTCCCCCCTGCTCCGACAGCAAGGAGGAGGCGGAGGGGTGGCGGGAGCGCTGGCGCGGCGAGACGCAGCTCATACTGTGGATGGAGGGGGAGGGGGCCGGCGAGAGGGAGAGGGGAGACCCTGCGGCAACCGACCCGTGGGGGTGACGGGGAGCCGGCGCCAGCGGGGAGGAGGGGGGCGGGGAGAGGGGCCCCAGGCGAGGCGAGCCGGGCGTCTCGGGGGTTTTGGGGGTCGACCTCTGGCTCTGACTGAGATTCTGTGGCGTGGCGGTGGTGCGCGGCGACCTCTGCGCCGCGCCGTACGGGAAGGGGGAGCCGGTGGAGGCGTTGGTGGAGGAGGAAGATGAGGAGGACGAGGAGGAGGAGGAGGAGGCGGCGGCGGAGGAAGGGAGGGGAGGGAGGTGAGGATGCTGTAGTCTCCTCAAAGCATCCAGGGCGTGGTGGGAGTTTGTGCTTGTGTGCCGGAGCGGGGAGGAGCCGTTGTAGGGGTAGGGCAGCCCCGGGGAGGTCCGGGGGCTGGTGCAGCCCGACGGGGGCTGGAGGTTGCCGTGGGCGCGGGCCGGGTGGGGTTTGGGCGGGTAGGCACAGCGCTCCTCGTCCTCCCGGTCCGTGCGCCCTGCCAGCGCCGTCCTCTTTGGCTCGCGGTGGTCCGACAGGCCACTGTGGCGCTCTGCAGGCGCCGGCGGAGAGGTCCGGAACGAGACAAAGCAGCGAAAACAATCAGTTATGTGGCGGACAGTGTAAAACAGAAACAGATGCCTGGTGGAGGGAATGGTGCAATCAGATCACTTCAAATTCAACTTCAAAGTTAGCTTTTTCTAAACATATTGAAAAGTAGTAAAACTACACCGAGCCATATTGTTAGCATGAGACAGAGAAAAACGGGTTTAATAATGTAGCATATTTTGAGTTTATGTACATGTTTACAGTAGGAACCAAACAAAGTAAATATCATCAATAGCCATATCAAGACTGTACAGTAATAATGTATCATAGCTAGCTTAGCCAGCTAGCCTAGCCACCATAGCCAAAACAGTACATGGCTATAACTCTACCTGGAGGATGGAGGGTAGCAAAGGGCAGCTGTGACGCCTGCATGCTGCGGCACAGCGTGGCCATGGCAACCACTTTCCTGCGATGGTTACAGAGTTTGGTCATATCCTGCTCCGCCTTGCCCAGTGGCTGGCTGTGCTGCTCCACCTTAACGCCCGTGCCAAAGTTGAACACCTGCACCCAACCGGTAGATGGAGTTTAACAACTATCATTGGTGAGGAGGACACAGGGCATCCAGATGGTTCCATTTCAGATATCCAGGTTTGGCATGTAAACAGCTACATGAATACATAAATTAGATCTATTTGTATTAATAATACAAAGAATATCAGATTGGATCATTATCACAAATGAATACTTGCAATTTTCCAAGACTGTATTGGAATGTAATGAATCAACATTGATAACTACAAAAGTGAACATCTGTTGTCAACATCTGTTGTTGGTACAGGCTGCTGCAGTGTGGACTGCAGCATGGGCTTTCTTGGCAGAACAGTAAAGAGAGATTTAAAACCCAGACCAGAAAAAGTGAGAATGACATGCCAAAGGTACGAACACGTAGCAGAAAGAGAATGACATGCTGAAGGTACAACACACGGCGGAAAGAGAAGGAAATGCCAAAGGTACGAAAATGCAGCAGAAAGAGAATGACATGCAGAAAATACGAAACAACGCAGTAAGAGAATGACATGCAGAAGGAACAGACACGGCAGAAGGAGAGAGAGGACATGCAGAAGGTACGAAACAACAGAATGAGATACAGAAGGAAGGAAACACAGCAGATAGAGAATGACATGCCGAGGGTACGAAACACAACAGAAAGAGAATGACATAGCAAAGGTACCAAACAGAGCAGAGAGGAGGAATGACATGTGAGGAAGATATGAAGCAGCCGATAGAGTGAGCGAGAATAACATTTAGAATATAAGTAACAGAACAGAACGAGAGAATGACATGCAGAGCAGAAGATACAGAACGGCAGACAGAGAGAATGACATTGATAAATTAACTCCACGCTGAATTTTTAACACAAGTATCTCTGTTTTTTGCTGACTCACTGATCTGGCTTCTGTGTTTGAGAGAGCAGGTTACAATGTCTATAGTTGTGTGAAGTCTGTTTTTTTTATGTGACTATGAAGACATTACCTTTTGGATGACAAGTGGACACTCTAGGCCACATTTGCAGGTGCCATCGGTCAACAAGTAGGCCTTCACCTCCTCCAGAGAAGACAGGCAAGTGCCACTGGGACTACAGACCAGAGGAGAAATCCCAGTATTAAGCACAACCCAATTCAGTGAAATAGTCAGATTGGGTCTCATCACAAAATCAAACGACTTCATCCTAAACTGCAAGATGACTCAATGTTTGAATTGCAAGATATGCCTAACACCAGCCAACTCCTGGACAAAATAAAATATTTCGACAACCAAATTCCTGCTTTCCTCTCACGCACTGCCTTCCCCACTATTTGTTTCCAAGAACAACAGTTCAGGTCTGAGCGCAAATTTTTGCGTTTTTTGCAGTCATGTAATTAATAGGTTATTCAAGCAAGGCGGTGGAGTCTTACAGCATTTTACAACGCAGGTCCTGTATATATCCCTGTCCATGCAAGAAACTTTTCAGGAATTGATAAAAGCAACTCAATTAACTATCTATTCAATCTGGACAGCAACGCATTGTACAGTGTTTTAGCAAAAGAGAATACAAGATTTATCGGTTCCCACTATTTAAGTCTGAAGGTGAAGCTTTATCACAGATTGGCCAAAGGGGCCTTAAAGTGAAGCAAGAAAAAGAAAATAATACATTTTAGTTTCACAAACCTATGAAATGAATCAAATCAAAAGATTATGTTCCCCTTGTGGGCCTAGAATGCTCTGGCACTGCAGATTCTTGGTTTGAGTCATACGTTTCCGTGTCGTTCCACAAGATAGTGAAACCATATCCTTGCTGGCATAAGGTAGAAGTTCTAGTACAAATAAGAGGTCAGGGGAGGGCTCAAGAGTGGGACTCAGAGTGGGGCATTATTTTATTTGGAAATCAGCTTTCATCAGGCACTAAGTGACACAAGAATAGCTGGTGAAAACACTGTTCTTTTTGTCAATGAACACAAGAGAATCTAGTTCCATTAGACATCATTCAATTAGTGTCAAAACTGAATTCATTCCACTAGAATCATGTGATTACGTGGGCTAATGTCCTTGGTGGCCTTTGTAATTCAAGCCATTCACAAACACCTCCGCAAAGCATCCACAAAACAGAACCAAAGGCTGGATACTCTTTATGGTCAAAAATCCCCAAACTCCAAACCCTCCACTCCCAAGAATACCGCACATTCGACAAGCAAAGT
The DNA here is from genome assembly GCA_027122455.1 of Trisopterus luscus. Classification (NCBI taxonomy): domain Eukaryota; kingdom Metazoa; phylum Chordata; class Actinopteri; order Gadiformes; family Gadidae; genus Trisopterus; species Trisopterus luscus. The sequence goes on along the minus strand of JAOPUA010000001.1, from coordinate 20,068,760 downwards.
TTTGTTTTGGAAAGCTTGGGGCCAGATGTCCTAAATTCCCAATAATGGTTTCAGGCCCAACACTATGAATGTTTTTCCCATATCCACGTTTGAATCCTGCATGCTGTATCCATAAAACTTGACATGCATGTCGCTACAGTATGATTGGTGTTTCAAATTGAAGACAGCGCTTGGGAGCCCCATGCCAGAGAAACCACATAACCAAAGTGTTGAAAAGCCCGACAGAACATCCAAACGAGCAGGGTATCTCGAGGCTGTTGCTGTCACTAGGCGGAAAATCACCCAGTAATTTGTACCAGTGAAACGTACGACACTTAACCATAGCTAAAAAGATGCCCGGCCATGCCTTATTTCTTCGACACAGTGCATAAATACAATGTCATTTTTTGGGAAGTATGGGCAATTTTTGGAAAACCTAAAAGATAAGCCCCAGAATGTAAACATACCTAAGTTTAACCCCAATGCGCATCAGCAACAATAGCATCTTGATTGTCTATTTACTGGTGTTGTTAATCAATAGACACATGCACGCACACACACAGAACTCTTAAAAACATTCACCAATACACTTCTTTAGCCTTGAACAAAAAAATGACAATGAATGCAGTGCAGTCCTAACATTTTAGTCTAACCTGCAGTGTTACTTAACACCAATTTTAGAGTAGCTCCACATTTCCATACTAACTCCATATATACCCAATAGTACCATTAATGACCCTAAACACCTAAAGAGAAAATCCACCCTACCTGACATAGAGCACCTGTCCACTCTCTAGCCGGCGCTGCCAGCCAATGGGGACGTGTATTGCTATGGCCTGGACCCCATCCTTGTCCCCACTGACAGTCTCGCTGCCTCCCATCATTTTGTGACTTCTGTCTTCCAGAACCTGGGAAAAGCACAGAAAAATAAATAAGCATGAATCTATTGATTTACTCGCATCAGAATGGTTGTTAGGAAGTGCATTATAGCTTCAATTAACCTGACAATTATTTGATTAAAAAATATATTAAATAATCATCTAATTAATTTAATGATGCACTGTATTTATTAAAATACAGATCAATGATGCGAAATCATGACAAATATCCGTATAAAAATGATCTATTAATATCTGATCTATAATCCATATATGCATATGAGACGACAGGTTAAAAATAGATGTGTACTTGGAAACTATAGCCACACAGAATACTTGCATTCGTCTCAGTATAACACACTGCATACCTTGTCATCTTTGGAAAGCCAGGATCTGTTTAGGCTAGGATATCCACGGTCCGCTGTGCATGCTGGTTGTATGGAAGGACAGACTCTGAGAAACACCGATTTGATGTTCCGTAAAGACTGTGCTTCCTGCGAATCCGCTATTCGGAAAATAACTCCTTGAGAAAGTCCTCAGTTCATATCCATGGGAAGGGCTGTCGAGAGAGCAAAAACGGATTTATATAATAGTACACCATCTACATATTTTATGCCCTTATCTTTTAATTAAACCACTGACCTACACGACTTAACATATGCAATAACAAGCGATTCAAGAAGCGACGACCACCTTGAAGTGGGAGGGTGTGTTACGCCAGGCCTGTGTACTTTGATTAGGCGATGTTACGTTACGAAGCTACGTTACGAAGCTAATCTGCAGCTGTGGTTATAAATAAGTTGAAATCCAACACGCTGACAGCATCAAAAAGAAACACGAATTTGCTCAATTTGACATTCAGTATTTCGCGATGAACCACAACTGCCCAAACATGGAAAACCAGAATGCAAAATTGGGTTTTTAATAAGTATGGACGTGGATACCATGCTAATAACCAAGCTAATGGCTAAGCTACTTTGCTACTCTACTTTGTGCAATGTTGTCGTGACAGCTGTCAGGCGCACTAACCCTTAATAGCAAAAGTCTTGAGAGGCACACATTTAAAAACGAACGAACGCACAACAAGAGACGTACGGCCCTAGTCCGTAGTGAGGACAGCGGCGGCGTCTACCGGGACTAGTATCAGCGGAACGGGTCGGGTTTTCTCCGCGTTCAGAGACCGATGTTTTCCAAGTTTTGGACTCTCCGTTTTCTCTAGCTCGCGGGAGAATCAGGAGTTAGCCGACATGCTAGCCAAACTAGCTGAAGATTGTTTTGGATACAGTTGCTCTGCTTCTTGCAAAGCATCAAATTAACAACGCAGCCTACTTAGATCCGATGCGTGTGGGTTCAATTGCGTGACCCTCGCGACGTCTCCTAGTCCGGTTTAAAAAACAAAGGGCGACTACGGTTCATTTTACTGCGCCTCGGCTCCCAGGCTAATATTAGCCAAATAGCTGGGGTGAAGAGCTAGCATGGGTTGAAATTTACTTGATTCTTCACTGTCCCAAGAAGAAGGATGTCCCGCTCCGGCTGCACAATCACCCGACCCTTACTCCCGTCACTCTTTCATGAAATAACCGTGCAATCCGTTATGTATATCCAACATCTGAATCGATCCATTAATCCTTAATTCATAGTTAGCCCACTGTTATTTTTTTCTTGCAGATTCCGTGCAAAAAAAATAATGGAGTTTTCTATCGCGCCTGCGCAATGGTTTGGGAGAGTGTATTGTACCCGACATGCAACGGGACCTTTGTGGTGTGTTCCAGACATGTCTCGAGCTCCTTGATAAAGGATACGATAAGAAGCAATTGCATAATAATAGGCCTACGACAGATGTCTTTCTATAAAAGAGTACAATAGATCCGGGTGTATCTCAAACTGCTCTCTTCAATGCAGTTTATTATGCCATACTGTAGCACCCAGTGTTCACAATTTAAACATAAGATACTAAGATACCAACACATTGCATTATACAAATTAGGTTGAATCACATTGTCCCAAAAGAAATCCATTCATATGATACATCTCATATATTATGTGTAAATAATAATAATTAAAAAAAATGGAACATTTGATGGAACAACTAGATGGAACATGTATTTTATGAATTAGACATTTTATCCTTGCAGCTGAAGTGGGTATTTTACCATGCCTGAGAAGATAAAATAAAAATATGTTTAATGAAACCAGCCATTTTTTTCTACTAATTAGCACTAATTAGTATAGAACAACACATGAATGCATGTCTAGGTTCTGCTCCAAAAACATCCTTGACTCTATAATGGATACAATTGAATAACCTAATGCAATTATATTGCACACTATGGCACAACTTTGCGCAAGCCTATGATACAAAGCACTGAGAATTCACATTCAAGGGCAAACAGTGGAAAACACACCAAGTACAGACACCTATACACACATACATGGTACAGGCATCCAGAGACACGCTGTTGTGGGATAATACTAGGTTCAGCGAGAGGGTCGAAGCATCCAGAATTCAGTATTCTTGACTGAAGTATTTAAAACAAGAACAGAGATTAGTGTTTTAATTAGTCGAACACGGCGTGTGTGTGTGTGTGTGTGTGTCTGTGGGTCTGTGGGTCTGTGTGTCTGTGTGTCTGTGTGTATGTCTATGTGTATGTGTGTGTGTGTGTGTGTGTGTGTTTGTGCGGACGGGCCATAGGGACACATGAGTATCTGGGGGGGGGGGCCCGGCCCCCCCCCCCGCCCCCGCCGGGGGGGGGGGCGGGGGGGGGC
>JAOPUA010000001.1:20017573-20027879 GCA_027122455.1 Trisopterus luscus | reverse complement strand
GTGTGTGTGTGTGTGTGTGTGTGTGTGTGTGTGTGTGTGTGTGTGTGTGTGTGTGTGTGTGTGTGTACATGTGTGTGGGCGTGCATGTGCGAATCTCACTCTGCGTGTTCCCGTTCATTGTGCTGCTTCTGGTTTTACATACAGAGCTGCTTGCTGCTGCTGCCGTGACAACAGTGACCATGGAGACTTGTGGAGTATGGAGGGAAGAAGAGGGAGGGAGGGAAGGAGTGGAGAGGAGAGCAGAGGGAAAAAAAGGTAGATATGAGAGGTGGAGAGGAGAGAGAGAGAGAGAGAGAGAGCTAGAGAGAGAGAGAGAGAGAGCGAGAAAGAGCAGAGGGTGAAGGAAAGGCAGAGAGATGGATAGAATGGAGAGGGTAGAGGAGGGAGGAGTGGACTTCAGGAAAGATTTTAGGATGGAACGGAAAAAGGAGGAGGGGACAATGGTGGGGAGGATGGTGATGATGCTGATGCTGATGATGATGATGATGGTGATGGTGATGATGGTGATGAGAGAGGGGGGGAGGAGAGGAGAGAGGGATGAAAGAGTTGGGGGCGGAGAGACACTAAATAGAGGCATGTGATGAAAGGGAAAAATAAATGAGCGAGGAGAAAGAGGGGGAAGTGGACAGATGAGTGAATGAGTGAAGACTTGAGTGAATAGTACGACAACACACACAAGAAAAAAAATTGCTGGCCAAAAAAAAGAGATTATTCAAAAATATAGATTTAAGAACGTTACGATTTACAAAGGCGTATAGGTGGCTAATCTATTTTCTTGTCTTTTCTTGTTTTTCTTCTTTAGAAAGTCAAAAGTGTTTACTTTTAGTGTTCACTATTTAATGGCATTGTGATTGCTTTTTGTGATTGTTCTGTAAAATTGGTTGAACAAGGACATGATGTTGCACCAACCAATCATTATGTACTTAAAATGTGCTTAAAAAAACAACAAAATAATGGATTGAGTCAACAGGTCAACGTGTTGCTATAGCAATGTAATGAGACATTTGGGGAGGGAAGAGGAGGAAGATTGATTATAGATAAGATATGAAAGCTAATGCTTTGCTGCATATGATTTCACAGTAACAGTAATTATTACTGTATAATTTTTTTTATCAATTGTTGGACGTAAAGTTACAGCACCTTTTAAAGATCATATTTTCCTTGTATAATACTGATTAGGAAGAGCTTGATTTAATAACTACCATGTTAATTGTTACCTCTTCTGATATGTGAGGACAGTATCTGCTTGGAAAGACATTTCCCCATAGCCCATCTGCTAGTAAGACGTTTAAACATATTGAACCCATAATTGACTAAGCTGGGTTAACCGGGAGTATCTTTCAACGGTGGCTGTGTGTGTGTGCGCGTGTACGTGTAAGTGGGTATGTTTGTGCGTGTGTGTGTGTGTCAATATGTGTGCCCTTTTATCATGTTTGTGTACGGTTGTATGCACATATTTCTGCATGTGTGTGTGTGTGTGTGTGTGTGTGCGTGTGCGTGTGCGTGTGCGTGTGCGTGTGTGCGTGCGTGCGTGCGTGAGGTTGGGATGCTGATAGCGTCCCAACCGCTCCTGTGTAAGCAAATGGCATATGGGAGACCAACCAGAAACCACAGTGGATGTTGTGACTGTGGCTCCTCAGCCATGCCTACCTGTTGTTGTGATGGATTGTGAATCTAAAAAAAGACTTTAGCCTTCATCAAATGGGATTCATTGGAAGAGTGGGATAGAAAAACGACTTGAGGGAGGCTAATAGCGTAGCGGTCGAAACAGCCAACGAACCCCTCGTGTCACGGTGTGAAACATCAACAGCAACCAACTAAATATTTATTTGATGGAAGAACTCAACGACACGCTAGGACTAAGACAGACAACAGGGATTAAATGGATGAGCAAGCCATCCGTAGCAATATCAAAGCTTCAAACTCTATCCAGCCATGTATCTAGAGTTGATTTAGCTCTAACTAAATAAAATACATTTGTTGCCAACATTTATTTCAACAGCTTTGAACTGTTGACCCAAGGGAACAACAAGCTATTTTATGAAAAAGGTAAAGTACAGCATTGAGTGTTAAGCCACAGAAACAAAAAACAAACACCAATGATTACAAAAGTGTCCCAGAGTGTCGGAACCCTGAAAAGGCTAAAATCCCCAAACAATTGTGTTGACATACATTTGGCCAAAAGGAAAGTAGAATATGCAGAGATATTGAGAGAAAGAGAGAGGTCTTAAAGAAGTTGCTCCACGAGCCAGTATGTAAGCTGCTGGGCTGAGATAGCGTTATTTATCTTATGACTACCACGCTCTCCTACATCAGGGGCCGCACAGGCGGAAAACTAAATAAAAGCAGACAGTTACGGCCGTTACTCCTCATTAGGTGACGCAGGTGTCCGAGTGTGCTTGAAGCCTAGCTGTTGTTGTAAAGTTGGGAGTTGGTTAGTCGATTCATTTGATGTTATCCAAGGGAATACTTTTTGGACTTTAATAACACAAGTGATGTGGAATGATGCGCTGCGGAGTGCAGTGAAACCAATTACTTTAAAAGGACTATCACTCTTTTTTTAATTTCTTTTTCTCTCATTCCTAACCCTCTCTGCTCTCCCTCTCTCGTTCTATATGCACATGAGTGAAGCAACTCCTTTCATAAGGGGATTATGACAATACACTTGAAAGCGCTGTCCTCCCCTCCCCCCACACATAATTGTGCTTCACTGATAAGGATACTGAGGCAACAGTCCCTGTTTTACCAATTAACCAGTGGCCCTTGTTCACTATCAGCCTTCAAGTGTGAGTGGATCTATTCTACAGTATGTCTTGTGTGATTTCACCAGGCATCCAGTTGTCTATTTCTGGATATTGGAGACCTTTTTTTGGCTAATTATTTCATATTTTTTCTGGCACTCTTGCTTGCTTAACTGACACGGACAAAACTAACAGAGGAGATGTTAATTTGTTGCTTTGTCTCTTTATGTGGAGCTTTTATCTGGTCGGTTTAACAGATAAGTGAACTTCAGACGTTCTTGTTTGTGGACTCAATATAATAAGATATAAAATAAGTGAATTTAATCACATTATATGTATTTACTAAACAATATCACTAACCACATATACCTTATTATATCAGGCCCACACATAATCATCACTGCTATGAATGTTTAAGTCATATTTTTAAACGTTCTGTTTATAAAGGGCGAGGGGTGGAGAGGTTTTTTGTCTCATCTTTCTCTGTTGTCCGATTATAGGATGATGCTGATCTCTCTCGCTGTCCTTCTCTCTCGCTGTCCTTCTCTTTCGCTCCCGCTCTCTCTCACTCTCTCTCACTCTCGCTCTCACTCTTGCCCTCGCTCGCTCTGTCTCTCGCTCGCTTGCTCTCTCTCTCTCTCTACATCTCTCCTATTTAAGCTGTGGGGTTTCATGGAAGTATGTTGTATGGTACAATTTATCACACAAATAGTTTGGGTTAAGGGGTAAGCTTGGTCATTCGTGACGATATGAGGAAACAGACATATGTAGGCATTTGTAGTGAGTTATTTTTAAAAATAGTCTGTATACCGATATTATTTCAATGAATGAAAATGTACTAGGATAGCAGACTCCACCCATCTGGGATGCAGGGTGGATTAAAACAGACACACTGCACATGATTAAAGCGCTTGGCTTGACCCCAGGGATGGTATGGACTGGAGCAGGTATCATAACCTGACCCGGGAGCAGGGATGGGGATGCGTTTGGGTTTCCGTGCTCATTGGGTTCATTAGTTTGCTGTGGTATTCAAAGATGGTTCAGTCTGTGGATGGGATACTGTTCGGATAGGCTGTGGCAGGCCAATGCCTCATCTGTATGTGGATATTGATGTGTTTGACAAAGCGGAAAAGGAGAGGACAGATGTCGATACCACTACCATACGTAATTAGGAAACGTTTTTATCTTCCCTCTCGGATCAAATTCAGGACAGGACGGCGGGGACTCTGTTGAAGCCCCGGTCGCTGATTTGCGGTGGTGATGTACCTCCGCGTCACAGGCCTCCCTGGTTCCGATTAATCTCATTAGGTCCACGGTAACACGAGCTAGCAGGAACTGATTAGCCCTGTGGTCCGCTTCTGGCCTCATGCCTCTGGGTCTTCTGGCTTATTCATCTGCCCACACACACACACACGCACACACACATGTCACGCGTCACATGTGTGTGCGCTCGCAGACACACACATCCCACATGCTCGTGCGCAACCATGCGCAAGAACGCCTGCATGCGCAGGCGCACGCACACGCACTCACCAGTACAGGCTTCAGCTGCATGGAATTGAGCCTGCATCTATATATTATTATCTATTATTGTATCTATAGTGACAAGATGTGTGTGTGTGTGTGTGTGTGTGATACAGTGCATGTGAGTGTTTGTGTGTGTGTGTGTGTGTGTGGTGTTCAGCTGCTCTATTAGCCACGTCATGCATGATGTTATGGTCAAACCTGCCCTCTGATTGATTTGAGCTCTCTCTCCTTACACACACTCACACACACACACACACACACACACACACACTAGCCATTTCACATCCATTGCGTTGTCCGTGTTACACTGTATTCTCTATTATTTGTTTTTCCTCCCTCCTTGCAGAACTTCATCTTGTTTTTCTTATACACTCACGTCACATTTCTTAATTTTCCCCACATTCATTTTTCCCTCCATCCCCTCTATTATTTTTTATTTTGCACATTTCATCTAGTTTTTACTTTAGTTTGAAATATTTGTAACATTACTAGTTCTCACAAGCGGAAAAAGGTTGAAGATGAAGTCAGCACACATTATTTAAGCTTTCTATTTAGTCATTATGTGCAAAGCACTTCAACCGTCAGCACTTCAATTATCCTTTTCAGAAGGAACATTTTCTGCTTTACTTACAGATATAAAACAATTTGCTGTTGAACATTTGTGTAGAGGTTATAACCCTGTACAGACCCTATACTTAGAAATCTCATGAAGCCACGGGTCTCATTTAAAGGCACACACTTGTCTCTAGTGTTTGTTAACGTAGCTGCCCTGCACGCACTTGGCAACTGCCCAAACAAATCAAAGTTCTTGTCCATCTTCCAGAGCTCAGGATTTGGAACTTTCACACAGCTCCACCCCCCGCCCCCCCCCTCCTCCTTAAATAAATTAAGCTGCATCCCTTCCGGTCTGGCTCTAGTCTACTTGGCGCTGAGGGCAAACGGCTATCTGAACCGAGTTGGTTGTTTTTTTTATATTGACGATACCTTTCTGCTCACTGATCCAGCCGTCGGCCCATGAAACCGAACTGTAAACGAACGGCAACTGAACGATGACCACGAAAAAAGCGGTGAAGGAGTTGGGATTTGACGGGAAAGATAGGATTGTAACACAATGATAACACCTTTTCTGTTCAGCGTCTAACCGTCCTGGTCACTTTGCCAGCTGAAACCAAATATTAGAGGAACGGAACCCTTCTCGACTAACTAGTAGTATTTACTATTTATATGTATTTTTGTCATTCTGCAGACACCTTTCTCCAAAGCGATTAACAGTGAAAGAAAATAAAGAAAGAAAGTGTCATCGTCATCAATGCATCTTGCTCGTGGATACCCCTAACCACTAGCATATCCTCACCCCGACTCCACCGCAACGCATCATCCACGTCGTCCTCATGATCGCCGGGTCAGAGTGTCTTTATACAGCTGCTCAAGCCCCCTGCGGTGCGCCAGCAGAGGATTTATGTCATTCCTTCTGCGTTGCGTAACGCTGAGGACGGTGAGCTGTGATCTCGCCGCATCACATCACTGGGCAAAGTGTGACGAAGGGGCTCGGTTGGCCCAGCCCGGACCAAAAGACCAACCAGAAACCGGCACTCCTGGTCACGGCCCGACAGCTTAGTACACGTCCTTCTCTCAATGTCACCTGGCTGATGTGGGAACAGCAGCAGAGTTGTTATTGTTGGGCCACAATGGATGTTTGCAACGGAAAGAAGAAAATATAATTTTGACCTAAGGCCTGTGTGCACATGGGACAGTGTGTGTGTGTGTGTATGTGTGTGTGTGTGGGGGGGGGGTGTGTATGTTTGTGTACATATGCAAGTGAGTGATTGTGTCTGTGTAAGTAAATGTGTGCAGTGGATGTGTGAGTGACGTGAATGCATGTGTCTTTCTTTGTCTGCGTGTGTGTGTGTGCGTGTGTGTGTGTGTCTGCGTGTGCATGTGTGTGGGTGTGTAAGTAGGTGTAAATCATGTGCTTGAGCTTTTGTTATCATTGTCCTGTAGTAATCTCAATTATTCAGACCCCCTATGCTCTGTTGCTTATCTCTCCATCTCTGCTCTCACACCCTCCGCTTTCACACAGTAAACAAACACAAACACACACACTCACACACACACAGACACCCACACACCCATTCACCCATCCATCCACCCACACATGCACGCACACACACACACATGCACACACAAACCTTTGCATGCTGTATGAAAGAGACAAAGGTTTTTTTGTGTTTGTGTTTTTATGGCTTTTATCGTTGTGAAGCAGTGTTTTGACCTGAATGACATAATAAAGAGCAACCTTCTGAGTTCATATCTTAATTAATTAATTTGGCGGCAGGCACTTTTACACACACAAGTTCAATTCTAAGAAATCAATGATTGATGAAAGTTTCAATGGATGAACAATGCATTCAGACGTTCATTCAGATGTTATTAAGGAGCTGGTTTAAGGGATGGCATCTTGGCTCACTAATGGCTACAGGTAAGCTGCAGACATTGGGGAGAGACACACAACCATAGCCACGACACTCATCCTGCTCCCCCTTATGCTTGCTACCCTATAGGGAGAGGTTCCACACCACCATTCCCTCATTGGCTGATTTCAATACACACAAGAGTACACAGCATACCAAACAGCATGACAAATATTGGTCTTTTTCATGTTTATTTTTGGCTTCAGTGGATCCTCTTTATGTAATGGTAATCCCTGCAATAATCATAAGCTCAGGGCTTATTATGGATGATCATTTATCACGTCTGGCCATTCTTGAAGTATGTACTCTTATTGGTTTGTCGAAACTCTTCATGGTGACCTCTGATTGGCTGAGGGCTCAAGTGTTCTGTTCGAGATCTGTAGTCCGATTGTGTGCGTGTGTGTGTGTGTGTGTGTGTGTGTGTGTGTGTGCGCTTGTGGGCTCAATCCCAAGCTTTAACACGAAAAGTGCTAGGCTTAATAGCCATTCAAACCAGCAAATCCTCTAGCACTTACGCACAGACTGTGAGAGAGAGTCACAGACAGACAGATAGAAACTGAAGGGAATGTGTAAACACGTTCTTGTTTATGTATTTGGTGAATCCGCGGTTTCTGGGCGGATGGGAGGTGATTCTGAGGTGTTTGCATGACAAATTACATCAGATGATGAACGAGTTATCTTAGTGTCTTATCCGTTATACTCTGGGAATGAATTGATTCACGTAACTGAGCCAAGGTGTTGATAAGATGATAATAAATAAATCAACGGCGTAACTAGGATAAGATTGATTTGTAACTGTGAATGTAAACGCACTGGTTGTGTGTGTGGGCTTTCGCCTATAGTCGACCCTGATAGATGCATGACCTCTGAATGGTGCCTGGCTGTGACGAAATCTTGTAGTGCGGGCGTTAATTGTGAACACAGGCTATAGTTAAATGCAAGGCTTACGTCTTTGTTACGTTGGTTAAATAGAGAATGTCAAGCTAACTCAAATGTGTTAGCAATCAGTGTGTTTGAGGTTTGTGTCCATGATACAGGGTGAAACAGACCACAAGGCCATATTTACCTCAGTCACCCAACACAAGAGACTCTTTTTCTTCAAAGTTATTCTTGTTGTTTTTCAAAGCAGTGAGAACTTTATAGTCATGGACAAAGTCATGAGAAAGCATGGCTTCATTAGAAATATGTTATTGAGTTACAACGATAAACAGGAGAGACATCATGCATACAAGCAAACTCCCCTGACCTTAATAATAATATTTTAAAGATGGTCATCTAGCATTTGTAGATCTTTATTACTTCCTGCTTTAGGTCACATGTCTTTTGGGATGTACCAAGTATACATTTGTATACAGGTCATGGGTGAATACATTTTCACAGTGACTATATTGAGATCTATATTACGCAGGAAATAACATGTTTGTTTGTCTTACTCCAACTCAATCCGCTGTCTATAAGGTTGTAATCTTTCAATATGTTTTTATGAAACTGCACCAGTAGTAGTTAGTGTAGCCTAGTATTTGATGAAAAAGTGCTTGCATTTCATATATTCATGTTTACATATATATATTTGAAACCACACCTGATCAAAATGGCCACCGTGTCTCCTGTCCCTCTGTGTGTGTGTGCAGGAGACAGTGGAGTATGCCTTCCTCATCATCTTCACGATAGAGACGTTCCTGAAGATCGTTGCCTATGGTCTGGTCATGCACCAGAACTCCTACGTCCGCAACGGCTGGAACATGTTGGACTTTGTCATCGTCGTCGTGGGGTGAGTTCAGTCCACCAAACACAACACAGCACAAACACAACATCCAGCATTACCATGCACAGAAACAAGCGCATATACAAGTTCACTCATTACGTTGGTGCGTTAATGTGTGTGGTGATGGCCGGTTTAACCAATGTGCAGCATGTGTGCAGCCTCACTCAGCCCCAGATTCCAATCAGACTTGGGCTTGGGCCAAGTGAAGCTGCTTAAACCAGCCGTCATCCACACACACACTTCCATAGTTCGCAAATAGTCAAGTATGCATGCAACTGTTACGCGCTGCATTTGAATAAATCTCATGATTCGTTTGTAAGAGATGGAGAGTCACACACCGGGAAGGTTTGGCTCTCTGTAACCTGTGGCTGGAGGTTGGGCACATTGTATGGAAACACAGATGATGCCTTTTATATACTGTATGTAACAGTGCATCGTGTTATGGCCTATATGCATGATAGTAAAGCGAGCACATGCTTTGACCCTGACCCACAGAAGATGCTGAAAAACACATATTCACACAATCTGCTCTCTCTGAGAAACATCAGGCCCGATGTAACCTGAAAGAACAGAGCATGATCCGCCCTGTTTTCGTCACTTGGCCATTCAAGCCATCCTCTCATCTCCACTTCTCTTCATTTGTTTCATCGTTTCAACATTATTTACTCTTTGCTTTGTATTTCCTCTGTTTGTGACACCCATGTAACTGAACTCACTCCATGGATCCACGCATTAACGACCACCACCCACTCCCCACCCCACCCTCTCTCGACCTCCCACCCTCCACCACCACAACCACCACCACCACCACCACCACCTCCACCCACCACGCCCCCCAGCCTGTTCAGCGTGGTGCTGGAGCTGAGCACCAAAGACGCCGACTCAGGTTCCCAGACGGGGGGCAAGCCGGGCGGCTTTGACGTCAAAGCCCTCCGGGCGTTCCGGGTCCTCCGGCCCCTGCGCCTGGTCTCTGGAGTGCCCAGTGAGTGCACACACACACACACGCACGCACGCACACGCACGCACGCACACAGACACACACACACACACACACACATGCACACACGCACACACATCCACACACACACACACACACACACACACACATACACACATGTACACACACACACACACACACACACACATATAGTCACTCTCAATAATGTCAATATTTACACAATGTATATGTAAGTTGCAAATGTAGGCCAATCTATTAAAATGAAAATGAAAAATATTCCAATGAGAAAAAGTGATCTGGAACAGCTTGCTCTGCTCCTTTGGAGTGACAGCAATATGTGTGAGCTAGTCCCAGGGTCAGAGCTGCTGCAATGTTGTTGACAATTCAGCCTAGGCAAAAGTTATCCTTGTGTGTGGGCCTTCTTTGATCACCATGACAACACATCATTCACCGGTCTCACAGTAGAGGAGGAGAGGGAAAATATGCTGTATGATGATTCAGTTTTCAGTATTCAGCTAGTCCTCTAATGAGAGAATAAGACTGAAAAACCATTAATATTTGCATTAGCAAAATGCTAATATTTTAGATAACAGAAGGTTGATAAAATTATTGACTGACACACTTAATTTATTCATAATTTAAGCTTTATTTAAACACACACACACACACACAAATGTGGAGATTAGTATTCAAACATCCCTTCTTCTATGTTACTTAATCTTTTTTTGTAGATGTGCCTTACTGACCACATATAGAAGTGTGTGTGTGTGTGTGTGTGTGTGTGTGTGTGTGAGTGCGTGCGTGCGTGCGTGCGTGCGAGCGTGCGTGGACCAAAGCTCTGTGT
>JAOPUA010000001.1:19960290-19970326 GCA_027122455.1 Trisopterus luscus | reverse complement strand
GAGAGAGAGAGAGAGAGAGAGAGAGAGAGAGAGAGAGAGAGAGAGGGAGAGAGAGAGAGAGAGGGAGAGAGAGAGAGAGAGGGAGAGAGATAGAGTGAGAGGGGGAGGGAGAGAGAGAGAGCGAGGAGGAGAGAGAAAGATAAGGAAGAAAGGTCAGCCTGGAGAGCGGGTGTGGTAGAGGAAGTGACGAAAGGGTGACTGTTGATCTTATCTGTGGTGTTTCCTCTGCGTGCAAATTTCTACGTGCCCTATTCCGCCTCTTTCTAATCTTCTTCATTTTTTTTCCGTGGAACTGTGAACGTAAGAGTGCACACCCACACACACACACACACACACACACACACACACATACATACCTGGTAAATGTTGAACCACAGGAATACCGTGAGGTTTCAGATCATCTGCGTTCCCCACGCCAGACAGCATGAGAAGCTGTGGGGAGTTGATCGCTCCCCCACTCAATATCACCTCCTTATCAGCAAACACCTAGAGAGAGAGAAAGAGAGAGAGAGAGAGAGAGAGAGAGAGAGAGAGAGAGAGAGAGAGAGATTCTACAAAAGGCTAGTAGTATTCAATGGTGATAGGGTGATAAATTGAGTTATTCTAATCTAATCCTTATCCTCTGAATCACTATATGCACTGTGCCTCTCAAGAGTCTACACCTGTTATCCCCTTCAGGTCGTTGATCTGATCAATAACCGGTTACATTATCGGGTGGATGTTTCTCTGTCATGTCACTGCAGTGCTTTGTAAGGGCAGCTCGAAAGACCCTTGGTTCAATCCCCAATGTCCTGTCGGCATTCACCGTAGGTCGGTTCAGATAAATTACATTAGACACTAGACTGTAAAAGGCCTCTACCTTCTTCTTCTGCCCGTCCTGGGTGTACTCCACGCCCACAGCCCTGTTCCCCTCAAACAGAACTCTGGTGGTGAGGCAGCGGACCTCCGCCTTCAGGTTGGGCCGACTCAGGACGGGCCGGAGGTAGGCGCTGGCTGCACTCCACCTCTTCCCTGTGTGTGTGTGTGTGTGTGTGTGTGTGTGTGTGTGTGTGTGTGCGTGTGCGTGCGTGCGTGTGTGTGTGTCAACAAAGTGATTGTTACTTTGGAAGAGCACTATCACAAGGTCATGGGTCACAATCAATAGATAATGACAAGTGATTGATCATTGAGTGAAAATCAGTAAAAATAATGCAACAAGAGACAGTAAAAACATTTGCAATGTTGAGCACAGCAGCTGTCTGGGTAGTGTAATGGGAAAATTATATTTTCACATGCTGTTCCTGTAACTGCCATTTGTTGATTATGCCTTTCCGCTTACACCCTCGGGTGGTCAAAAATTCCAACTGAGAAGTCATGAGACACGAGACACTGCTATGAGACACCACTAAATAGTTTCCTGTATTGTCATCAAAAAGAAGAATGCATAAGGGGATCTCATTGTTTGTGGCATGTTATTGTACCGTTATTACCCAATTATGAGTTAAGTTCGGATGACTCTTTAGTCTACCCAGTTTGGTTGACTTGGTTCCGGAATGTCCCCCACAGTAGATAGTAGCTACTATTTTTGATATTCATAAATATAACAATAATATAAATACATACATGAATCACACCCCGGTAAAGATATTTCCTGCTAGATGAGTCCTGCTTGTATGTAGAGCAATATACATAGGCTAAATGAGTCAATGAGTTGTGCACCTTGCATCGTCATCACAGCAGTGGTTCCCTAGTACAGCATGACGGCTAGTTGTGTGGATAATGCCTCCTTCCTGTAGCGGAACGCTAATGGAGCCTGTTTGGGCTGATTGAGTAAGAGAGTTTTACAACGTGACATCTCCCATATGGACCGATATGACTCACATCATTGCGACACTCCTGCTTGACTCAAAACTTCCCGCCGCTCTTAAAATTCAGTTTGGATCCATGCTCCTCGCCAGCGGGGTTAGGGGTTTGATTCCCTCCGGGAGGCGGGGGGGGGGGCGACCACTCATACAAACAATGCATGCGTGTGAGGAGGGTAGATGGGCTGACCTTTATGGATGGTCATGTCCATCCAGCCCAAGCCCTCCTGCTGCAGTCCGTTCATGTCCTGGGTGAAGGGGTACCCGGCCTGCTGGCCCGCCTCGATGAAGGCCTGGTGGAGGGGGTGGTTGGTCTTCCCTCTGGAGACGTGCAGGGGTCCGCTCCCACCCCGATACCTGCCACAGCGAACAGGGCAAAGGGGAAACGGGGCAACGGGGTCGGGTCACGTTTCAGGTCTTAGAACGTATGCATGGTTATTGCAATGAAAGGAGAAATCAAATGTTGGAAGCCTAGATGATATGGATGTCAGTCATTTTTGTAAATATACAAAAAAGTTTTTTTACAATTAAACTGCAGGGGCAGTTTGAGATTTCTGATTTCTGATCAGAAACATTATTTGTTTGCTCTACAAATAGACCACTTGTTGTAACTGAAGGTTGTGTAAAATTTTAGCTTGACAGCAGTTATGGTTAAGTCCCATCTTGGCAGATATACAGGCAGATATTGGGGTTTGAACCCAGAAAGCGTTCAGCAGGGAGGCAAACAACTGAGTAACTACAAGACTGTACTAGTTTCTTTGTATATTTTAGATACAGTATATTTATATATTTGATGGGCTTGTCTATCGTTAATGCCAGGTGAGTTGAGAGAGACAGGAAGGGGCGTTGAAAGCGAGAGGGAATGAAAGAACTGCCGGTCGGGATCCCGACCAAACACCACCAGCTCTCCTAACTCTTGTTCTAACAAGGTAATGGGCAGTACCGGTCCTCTCCCAGTTCGTGGCACTGGGCCTTCCTGAAGTAGGGCAGGCAGTGCTGGTAGTCCCAGCCCTGGGCGCCCTCCCTCTGCCAGCGGTCGTAGTCCTCGGCGTGGCCCCGGATGTACACCATGGCGTTGAGAGAGGACGAGCCGCCCCAGACGCGGCCCCGGGGCCAGTACATGACCCGCTCGTCCATGTGGGCCTGGGGTAAGGTGTGGTAGTGCCAGTTGTACCTGGAGAAGGGGAAGAAACGAAAAAAACAAAAGGATAGTTGGGTTATTTTTGGCAAAGGTTGATGTATTCTTAAAGCAGTCAAGCAGTTCTGCTCACACACTGCCAGAAAAGGCCATTTAGCTGCTAAAAATGGCTTAGATTACGTGCTAACCATTTAGTGTCATTAATGTCTTTCTGTTTAACCCAGCATCGTACTTATCATCACAGAGGTTGTAGGTCAGGGCAGCAGGCATGTGAATCTTCCAGGATAGCCGCACGCTGCCTAGCAACATGTCTTTAGGCCCCGCCTCCAGCAGCAAGACCGACTCATGGGCGTCCTCGCTGAGGCGATTGGCCAGGACGCAGCCCGCCGACCCCGCCCCCACGATGACGTAGCTGTACGACGGCGTGTTTTGATTGGCCGCTGTCGACGTGGAGGAGGAGTTCCGAGCGGCCCTGGTGTCGAAGTTGGCGCGGCGGGGGAGGGCGGGGGAAAGAGAAGGCAGCCAGGTGGAGAACCCCCGGCCATCCTTCCAGACCCCCCTGGTGACCTGGGCCCCCATCAGGTGGGGTCCGGCTCTGGCTAACGGGGCAAAACGCAGCATCCTCCCTCCGGAAGGGCAGTCTTCATTCACTGGTCGCTGAGCAGCGTTGAAGAAAGAACATCAACAAAAAAATAATCATGGGTTTGGAAAAGACACCACACAGATGCAAGGAGACATTTTACCATTTTAGCTTGAGGGGGCATTAGCCCACCTCAAGCTTTTTTAAATACATCTTTGATGGTTTATAATGTAGTTAGTCTTGTTGCTATGGGAAGGGGGACTTCCGAGATGTGGATGACTTGAAGGGGAAAGATCTGACACGTTGTAGGTCATAATTTGCAGATTGGTGCTTCAGCTCCTTCCATAAACAGTTTTCATTCGAGCTCACAGCCCCCCTAACAGTTGGAATGAATCCTCGATAAAAGTGGCCGCCTCTTTAAACGAAACAAAAGCATGACTGGACATTTTCAAGAGGGCTGGGATTAGAAAAACAAAAAAATTTCACAAATCAGAGATGACGAAATAAAGTGAAATTCAGTTCATTCGAACTTCACAGTATTTCGATTTTAAAAGGTTACATAATGAAGTTGTTTTATTTCCCCTTTGTTTCTATTAAATCCTGACCTAGTGCCAAAAATACAATAGGAGTTTCGCACGTTTATTTGTAACGTTTTTATTTTTAAGTGGGTTGGTAGGCTATGCGTTTTAAATAAACGTATAGCAGGGAAGAAACATTTGGGAAGGCTGCATATCAACTTTGAGGTTAGAATAGTGCTATTCAGGTCACGATCCATACGTTGCAGACATGGAAATCCTATTTTGTTTCCTATTCCAACAGAGTGCATGTCTACCTTGCGAGATGGACGATAATAGTGGTTGACAGTTGTTGTTGTTTTTGTTGTTGTTGTTTTTAAATGTAGGTCTATGCATATAAAGTATAAAACTTACTAAAGCTGTGTTAAGAAATCAATGTAAGCATATTACGCTACATTTGACCAGTCCGTGTCCCGTTGAACCTCGCAGAGCGCATTGCGATATTGCAACGTAAAGAATGTCGAGCAAAACTCCGTATGGACCCAAGTATTGCAAGTGAGAAACAGCCTTTTCAATATGTAATCGCAGAATACCATATCCATTATCATTATTAATAACATTGGAGAAATACTTACTTTGCTTGGGGAATCGAAGAGTTCATTGACGGTCTATGGGCGGAGTTTTGTGACTGGACTATTTAAGGTAACGGTCACTACGTACGAGACTTAGAACATGCATTATTTAATTCAAAGCACGTATACCTATCACCTATCTAGTGGCTTGTGTTGCTATTTTTTGATCTTGAGTAACCTAAACCAATGGCGCTAAACCCAACCTTTTCTGAATCTGACCCAGCTATTGTCACTTGCAGATGGTTATATTGATGTCTTTGAACTCACAATTGACCTGCATCCTATAGGTTTCTATTTTCATCGATTTATTGCAATGTGGATTTTTTTGATAACCCTTTCCTCTGGTTTCATTGCCCAAGTGATGTCCCATGATATTGTAAGTTTATTTTGTATTATTATGGTTAGGATTTTTTGTATTATTCGTAGGAGCCTATTAGATGCCTATTAATATTATTCTATAAGTATTCCTATTGTTTTTTGTAATTGTTTTTTGATATTGATATAGGACTTTCTTTCTGATCTGATTTTTTCCACAGAAAGTCCACTGTTCTTCATACAGTAGGTTTCCTTCAAATAATAATATAATATCATAATAATAATTTCTAGCCAGGATTAGCAGTAGTGTTATTACCTTTAATGCCTACAGTAAAACACATAGCACTGTGTTCATTATCCTACATCCTGGCTTTAGTATTAATGCAGTCTCTGAACTCAAGAAACGGAATATCTCCTGTTGGAAAAAGTTAACTGAAAATGTAGCAGGGCTTACATTGAAAAGTTGACACTTTAAAATCAATTGCTGAAAACTTTCATTCATGTTATTCTAAAGTAAAATAGTGAAATAATAACATAAGGTAATCATGTAATAACAATGGAAATGTCGTCCATGCACTGTAGACCAATTTCCATCTGTTTCGCTGAACGCCTCCGCCAGCTTGCTGAGGAACCTCAGCGTGGAGGTGGAGGAGCTCACGGGACGCCTTCAGCTCCACATAAGATGGGCTGTCAACGTGGATGGTAAACAAGTCCCTCCAGCCATTCATATGTTCCTTCTGTTCACAATGGACGTCAATCGTGTGGTAACAAACACCACCAATGCAATCCTTTGTTTTGGTTTATTTTAAAGTGACCAATAAGCACCTGACGGGCACTCGGGTCGATGTGGACGGGGATATCTTCCTCTGTGAATACACCCCATCGTTTGCCAACGCCGACCTCACTGGCTTAACACAGGTAGGTCTATCACAGGCAACATGAGTTCGCATTATGCCAGTACATGCTAAACAAACTAACAAACCTCCTTAGACTGTATATACTCTGCTTATGATTGCATTCTTTGTTTGTACAACAGCTGTGGTTTGAACATTTTGTACCTGCAAGACCTGGCATCCATCTTGTGAGGGTAGCCAATCTACCGCTTCTCCCCGTCGCCAATGGGCAATCCTACAAGACTGCTAAAGCTGAAGGTGTGTGTCTCAAGAGCCTCAAGACTCGACAGAGTTAGCTCTGTTGTTTTACCAACAACGGTATATGGGAAGAGGGTATCTACAGTAAAGCTCAAAAAAGGTGAATTTGTTCAATACGTTCAGGACCACCAAAAGGACGTATGCAGGGGCATCTATGTAGTTGGGCGGCTCATTGGAGCTACTTTTCACTTCTCACAGTATTATTTATGCTAGTTATTGTAGGTACGCTGGAGTACTGTAGGCTATTTATAGAAACAAATGCAAATGTTTACAACCAGAATTTACATGCTGACACATTTTTAATGAAACAATTTTCATGAACATGGTGAGAAGTTGACGATAAAGACGACTACTACGACGACTATACTACATGTGAGTGTGTGCTTGTGTACCTGACATTTTAACACAGCAATGGAATAATGCAAATCAATTCAAAAAATAGGTTTTATCAGGTTGTTGTTATAAATGAATCTCAACACGTAATATTAGTGGAATAGTTTATGACTTTGTGATCAAGCATTACTTATGATTGTCTGTTCTGCAGAATGACCTGGCAAATTTTGTTTCCTTTGTTTCTTTTTTGGTAGTTACTGTACCTGGGCCTTTAGGTGAGTAAATAACAGTGGCTGTTCCCGAGCTGGCCACTTGGTGGTGCAAGAGAGCAGCACACTACACAGTTGTTGGCCATACATTTATTGGTATTATGTACATGGTCTTTCCTTAGTTTTTATTATAACGGTTCAAAGGACATATGCATGGATAGTATATATTTATTTTGTGTGAATGTATACTCTACACTGAATACTCTGCAACGTTCTAGGCTCTATACAGACACAAACCGAAGTATACGGTGGGAGCGGACCTAAATACACCACCATTCTGGTGGCTCTCTTTGGGGCAGTGGCTGGCTTAATCTTCCTTGGTTCATGTCTGACCCTTTGTAAGTATTAAATCTATGTTCCTTCACTACATTTGTAGAAACAATGAAACATGCAGATTTTCTAACCCTAACATTCACAAAATTTAAATCCATAAATAATCAATGTAAAATAAATATAAATATATATATAACTCCACAGGTAAAGACTACAGGCCACACATAGTGGCGTCCAGGGACTTCAGCCTTCTCCCTGTATCCAGCGAGCCCCCCATCTCCGTACTGCTGGTCTACCCTGCTGAGTGCCCGGCCTTCCAGGAGGCGGTGGTGGCTCTGGCTGAGTTCCTCCAGCAGCATGGCGGCTGCAGCGTGGCCGTGGACCTCTGGCAGCAGGGACAGATCGCCGAGCTTGGCCCCATGCGCTGGGTGGCCGACCGGGCCAAGGCTGCAGACAGAGTCCTGGTTGTCTGCCCGCAGGTACAATCTGTTTCTTTCTTTATTAGTACAAATTGACAGGGAAATTATCAATGGAACAATGGGTTCAGGGATGAAAATATGAATAGAATAATAATCTACAATCTATCCAGCAATGGTCCGACCTTGAACTATTTCATTGATCGGGTGTTTGTTGATGCTACATCTGAATATGAATGGAATAATTATCTAACTAGGATGTTAGGTTTAGACAGGAAAACAGATAACGTCAACAATTGGCCGATGCTATATCTGACATCATATCTGTGTCATGTATGAGAAATATTATTTTCATAAATGTTTCATTGCAGACCATTAGCTGCCGTTCCCACCACGGCTTTGTTGGACCCGCAATACCGGCCTCGGCCAATGACCTTTACCCACTGGTTCTCAACATGGTGGCCAGCCATGCCAAGAACCCCAGTGAGTTGGCCTTGTTCTGGGCAGTGCAGCTAGGCAAGAGTCCGGATGACAGCCCTAGAAGACTACCGGGGGAACTTACAGCCTGCGAGATGTTTTCTCTCACAAAGGACCTCAACAAACTGTGGAGAAGCCTCCACAATAAGAAACAGGACTCCTTGATTCAAAGAAGGCCACATATATTCTACAACAAAAAGAGCACGATGAAGCTGCAAGAGGCCATAGGGCAGCTGGCAGAGCACCAGCCTAGCATAACTGCAGAGTAAGAGCACCTTCATTCTGTAGTCGACGCTGTGTAATATTGTTACTTTACTGTTATATTTTATTTGTACCTTGGCGGCTTTTGTTGGTATAAAACAATGAATTAAGTGATCCGTATCCATTAACTGTTCTTAGTAGTTATATAATTGCTAAATATTCAAGGTTTTGCTGTTACTATGCTGGTACTAATGTTTTTACATTTCAAATATATACTCAAAAATGTAAGGCCATACCTTGTTGGTTTCTTAAAATCTGTGCGTTTACATTACATTTTCCTAACTAATCCAAAATTAAATAATCAAAATAAAATGTTTCACAATGGTTAAAAAACAACATAAATAACGACAAAATCGGTAAATGTGTATTTATTTGAACCAAATAAAGATATTATTGATAATTGGATGTCTGTTCATTAAATTGTTTCCCTTGCTTCATAACATCAAGTAGAAGTAGATATTTTACACGAAAACATGAGGCAATTTATCTTTTTATTCATGTTTGTTATTATCGTATTCATGTACTATTAAAACAAATGTTCTTCGTACTGCACCAACACTCAATGCCGCAGCACAGTGCAGGCAGCACTCAAACACTCCAACAACTTTCTACACACTGACCAATAGAGGATCATAATTCGCGTCACGTGACTAAACACGGAAGTTGTGTGTACAGTGCATGCATTACCTATTACAGCTCAGGTTTGTTTAATTTTAGACGATGCTTAAAATGTGTTAATCCTTTGGTCTAACGCGTTATCGTTAAATAATCAACGTGCTGACACGATGACCCAAGCTGAGAGAGAACAAGAAAACGGAAAGGAGAGAGAGAAGGAACGCGAGAAGGAGAAAGACAAGGACCAGCAGCGTGGGGTCAAGAGACCCATCGTCCCTGCATCCATCCCAGAGTCTCTTCAAGAAGTGAGATGCAACGTTAAGGCTCGGCATTTAATATCTAGAAAATGTTGACAACCTTCGTGAAAGCTACACAGCCTTGCAACGCCATCGGTTTACTGTTGATACCAACCATTGGGATAAATACTAGATATTGAGCTAAAGTTTGTTGTTTTCCAGAAAATGCTAATATTATCAATCGGCAAAATAACATTTGCATTCTTCTTCGGGTTTCTAAAAAGTTGTGACTGTAAACACCTCTGTAAAGCTCAACTGAGTCTATCTTTAACCATTTTCTTTTTTAATAGCAAATACAGACCAACTTTGTAGTCGTCATTCACCCTGGTTCAAGGACGCTACGAATCGGCAGAGCGACAGACACTCTACCGGTGTCGGTACCCCACGTCATCGCTCGCAAACACAAGCAAAGCGGACAGCCTAAACACGAAGACCCCTGGCTTCTGAGGGATGGCCTGAATGTACGTTTCAATTCGCAGCTGTAGCTGAAACCATCCTTATCGTCTACCCCTCTTTCTGTTTTTCTTTTAATTATTATTTTTTGTACATTTGTACAATGCGCTACATTTGTAGAGCGTCCTTGGTTAAATATTCCTTTCAGGAATATATTTAATGTGTTTGACTGCTGTATAGAACTCTGGCTGCAACATGAACAGCCCTTGATGTGAATTTAACTTCTGCATACACCAGCCACTTAAGCCTCTTTCCCACCGAGTCTGGGGGATTCTCGAGTACTCCTAGTTTTTTAACGTCATGTGGACTTTGTATCAACTACAGAAACCTGAGAGTACTGAGCAGCGGCAGAATGGGCTCAAAATGGTTGAACAGGCCATTTGGTCTAAAAAGATGTCTAGTGGACTGCGGAGGACGCCTGTGTCAGCTGAACAGGTGTGTGTGAATAACAGTGGATGGGGGGCGGGGAGG
>JAOPUA010000001.1:19806823-19818001 GCA_027122455.1 Trisopterus luscus | reverse complement strand
TATATATATATTTATATAATATATATTGTAGTTGTTGTTTTCAGATCAATTGTAATTCTGTTTCTACCACATCTCTGTTATATATATATATATATATACATTTGGAAAGTTCTAAATAACATTTCCAAGTTCAAAATAACAAATGTCAACCAAAAAACATATGATTATAATAAAGCAAACAAATGTTTGTCGAATTAGCAGAAAGAACATTTTCATACACTGGTGAACTGTTTGTAATACTGTATAATTTCAGTGGTTAGGGTGCGTGACTCCCAGGTAAAAGGTCCTGGTTTCGATCCCCGAACCCTGCCTGCACACCACGACATACGTCTAAAAACACATTTTGTAGTCGTTTTTGGATAAAAGTGTCCAAACAATAACCCAATAAAAACTGTATGGGAAACTTTGGCAGAACCACACTGTTTAGTATTTCGTACAAAAGGCAGTTTGCATGTGTGAGGGACAGGATTCAGGATTCTTAGTGTAGTCAAACATTTTCAAATGCTCTTATGGAGGTATTGAGAGTGCGGTGGTGTATGGCAGGGGTCTACACCCTCTAGGGGGTCTGCTAATAAGCAGAACTGAACAGGATACCTTGGATACCTCTCCGAGATTCAATATCCATAACCTAATTGGTCTAAAATCTTAACAAAGGAGTTTGGTAACAGAGTAAACCTCAGTCCGAAAAAAGCCCTTCCAATGAATGGAATTTGTCAGCCACATAGCAGTAGTTCCTAACGCTGTAGCCCGTCCAAGCGTTAGCCAAGAAATACTTACAGATGAAATGTTAGCAGGCGCCCCTTTCCTCTGAGCATCTAAAGAAAACAGGGGTCAAAGCAAAGCATGGAGGTAGAAGTCATGCTTCTGTTCACTGTTGGCCCAGTTTTTGCTCTTGTCTTGCTGTGAATATTGAATATCAGAATCAAGGAGAAAAAATAACAGTTGAGATCCATGTGCCTTTTATAGAGTTTAATACAAACCTATATTTCAAGTTATGGTTGAGCTGGCCATTTCTTTGTTTGTGTTGAGTAAGAAAAATAGCGGGTTCCCATTGGTTCGCAATTGCGTTCAATGACTAGTCAATATAATGTTGGTAATTTTAATATCAAAAACATGGAAGACTAGAAAAGCACTCTGAGAGCGCAGACCTCTGCCAAGGCAGACAGCAAGTGTTGTGACCAGTGATAGCGTGTACGGACAGACAAACAAACAAACTCCGGCAAAAACATTACCTCCTTGGTGGAGGTAATAAGATAAGAAATGTACGATTTCCCAATTAGTCATGTAGGCCTATTATACTAAAATACATATACAGTATATTTACATGGATATATATGTGTATGCAAGCGTCTGTGTGTGTGTGTAGGTAGGCCTGTGTCTGGGTTGACGTTTGTGCATGCGTGCATGCACATATGTGTTTGTGTATGTGTGTGTGTGTGTGTATGTGCGTGTGTGTGTGTGTGTGTGTTTATGTCCGCCTGTGTGTGGGTTGATGTGTGTGTATGCGGGCTTGCACATTTGTGTGTATGTGTCTGTGCGTTTCCCCTTCTAATCACCCTTCCTCCAGCACCTCATCCATGTCCTGTTACCTCTGGAGATTAACATGTCGTCCGTCATTGTGAAATATTTACCGTCATGTCCAAATAAAAGCATTAATGTAAAGGCTTTTCCTGCCGAAGAAACCTTCTGAGAAATGTGCCAACACCAGGAACTCATATTTATCATGTGGGTGATTTTTCTTTAATCAATTTTGCACTTTTATCAGAAACACCTTCCAAAATGTTCAATAACAAGTCAACCCCCAAAATATTGCTGTTATTTTGAGGAACCAACTGTCGACTTTTCAAATGCCTGACATGTGACCTGTGGCAAGCCATATCCTGTGTATATTTTTCACAATTATTGTTAGATTTGCGATGAGGCCTGTACTTCAAAAGCACAGCCGTCCTCAGGTGTCCTGCAGGGACAAATTCTGGAACCTTTAAAAATCTCTTTTGGAGGAGGCCGTTGAGAAATGGGGATGTTTTAGCATGAGTGAGATAGACCAGACTTAGCCAATCCCCTCTCTGTGAAATAATGTTCACCAGCCATACAGGCCTTCTCCCTTGGGTCATATCCGGTACTTTATTTTACTTAACGTACATAAATGCGCATAGAAACGCACCTACACACTTGGGTTATTGAGCTTTCGTCTCCAAACATATTAGATCAGGATTGATAGAAAAAAATGTAATAACATTATCCAGTTATGGGTATTTTAGGTGTGTGTGACCCAAATCTTCTGTATAAACAGAGAAAAACAAACTACCAACAGAATGAGGCCACTGGATAAAAAAGACAATGGAAGATGTTATGCAACTGCATAACTGCATTTACAAAAGACCAACGTGACTGTGGAAAACTGCCATATTTCCTTCTGATATTGCATTTGTCTGGAAACAATGCACAAAAGACTGCATTAAAGTTTGCAATGGAACATGTATATATGTAAACTCATATTTGAGTGTACACCTCATTTACATGAGGATGTACGTGATTGTATTTAGAAAGTTTATCTATTTCAAAATAGTTTTGAATCTTTCTTTTGTAGCACCATTGCTAGCGGCCTTTCACGGCTGTTTCCTTCGAGGCTAAGCAGGGGCGGTCTGGTCTATCCTTGGATGGGAGACCGGTTGGGGCTGGTAGAGGTGTTGCTAGAGGTGTTGAAGGCAGAGTAGGGGGTATCTACTCATCCCTCTGGCCTATGTAATATCCCCAATACCCCAGGACGGAGACAGTTACTCTGTCCGGATGAGACGTTAAAACGATGTCCTGACTCCCTGTGGTCACTAAAGATCCCAGGACATTCATCGCAAGAGTAGGGGTGATGACACCTGGTGTCCTGGCCAGATTCCCGCCCTTGTCCCCACCCTGACCCTACCAACATGGCCCAGTCTCTTATTAGTCTGTATCCTTCCTCACCTCTCTGCTGTGATAGCCAGTGGGTGGTGAGTGGTCCGGTGTATACTGGCTGCTGTGCTTAACCCAGGAGGGGACTACACCCTGGTAGTGGCTACACTACCACCAGACACATACACACTCACTATGTTATGTGCTTTGGGTGTCTCGAAAGGCATTATTTTAACCCCAGATAAGGCCATTCCCGACACTGTTCTGTCGCCATGTCGGAAAAGGAAAGGTACTGCAACAATGGGTCTGTTTTTTTTAAACAAGGCCTCTCAGAGGAAGATGCAGTCATATTTTAGGAAGAAATTACATCACATTCACATTCGACACATTAAACGAGTGATACCCTTGCTTTAAAATCGATCTGGCACAATAAACGACAGACACCCTTAAATGTCTACGGAAACGGACATAAACATCCATTTTCATCGACCTTCAACACTTTTTCAGAAGAAGGGTCTAACTGATCTTTTGCCAATTACTGTTGGGCTACAGATGTGGCGCGTCTAAGCAAACATAATACTAACAGGAAGACCAAGAGTGAAAAGGCAACAAAAAAAAAAGACGAAGAAATTAGCTGGCAACGTCAGTGAGCCAACAACTTTTTCCTGTCTGGCACGGCAGCAGGTCGTTTGAACTGCCACATTGAATCCGAGCCAGATGCTGCTAAGGAGATTGATGCCGGATCACATGTCGGCTTCTCTGGCCCGCCAAACTCACACCGCTTTTCATATAGGCGACGAGTCGTCGCGTGTTTGATGTGGAAAGAGTCCTACGTGGAGAAGTTGAGATGACACAGATTTTCTAGTAATGCGTATTGTTTAATGCCAAGGTTTCTGACAGGACTTTTTTTATTTTTTGCTGTGATTTACAGATTCCCCACAGAGCTTTAAAACTCTTAGATTAATTTGTTTGTCCGAGGAGCGTGTTGCTGGTGTGGTCCGTCAGAACAGGAAAGGGATTATTAAACATTTTAAATTAAACAATAAATTATAAAGCATAAATGATGATGTTAAAATGGCATGTGATACATTATTTTATACATATATATATTTTATATACAAAATAGAATGAGAACAGGGCGGGTCTACATAGTCCAGAGGTCTGTCATTGTCAGGCTGACATTATCCAGATATCAGACTAAAAACACATTTCGGTGAACATAGCTTCAGTCAAGATCAATGTGTTTCACAGGTTTAGGTCCTCCATGCTGCTATTACACACTGAACAAAGGATTAACCCTGAATCCCGGAGGAACCCTAATTTGCACCCACTGGTAAGAGAATTTGGTAAAGGTAGCGGGCGGATAAAGGAGCAGTGCCTGGAAGGCCTTTTACTAGCTACAGATCGCTCAGAGAACCCCCATTTGTAGATTATTATAGCATGAGCATGTGTTTGAAAGGACAAGGCCGTGTGATGCTGAATTGCTTCCTTGGCTTTGTCCAAAGGGAAATAAAACAAGTCACATAGCCATCCTGTTGCTTTGGTCCACAGTGACAGGAATTCTTCCTAATCATTTTCGATTTGGCATGAAAACATGGGAACAGATGTGTAAGTAAAGTAGCTTATGTACTTCTGGGTCAAAATTAACTCATTCACTGTCTTCCACAAGTCTGCGACTGATCTATTTATCAGCACGCTAAATACAAAAATGACTTTGAATGTTGATTTTGGAAAAAATAAGGGCATTCAGTAAATAAATAAGTAGGCAACATATGGCAGTGTCTTGTTCTAAAAATGCATACAAGTAATTACGTGATGTCGTACAAGCAAACCTTTTGAGAAACCGCATGACAACTGTTCGAAAAAAGATACAAGACAATTTCACAACTCCAATTATATATCACTTGATTTTCCTGCGGACATGCAATTAATCATCAATGTAAAACCTCAATACGTATAAAGCCCAAACCAGGGGCTAGTTTCTCTTATGATTATCTTGAGTTAAGCTGCTCCAAAGTGGGGTTTCCTGGGAGGTAATGATGCGTGTAAATACCCATTCACACTGAGCCAATGGCGGCGATGCTAAGTCAATGTGTATAAATCCAATCTCTTTATTTCTTACCCTCCATACATCCAAAAGGGACTGGCCTAGCCCAGTCCCAACTCAAACATAAAGCGGGCGTTTATTTACAGCTATCGTTAAAAATAAAGACGGCGGTTTGGTTAAAATATTGTGTGTCACATTAGGTATATGTCGAAGTAAAGACAGAAACATAGCGGCTATTGTTGCTGCGTGAGCTAACTGGGAGAGGCCTTCCGCAAGGCCTTGGCTGTCCCACTTACAGTGCAGGCAGCCTGGGCTGGATATAGTGGCTTGTATTTCTTAAATTGAGCTCAAAAAGCTATATTGTGTTCAGGCATCGCTCCATTCATGCCAATTTGGATTTCAGTCATTATTTTTTATTAGCTCTAAGGCATCATGGTTCAAATTGATTTAGTAAAAATGGGGGCGGGATGTTAGTAAAATCAAATGTGGAAGGAGAAAATATTTTTCAAGGTTTTGTACCGTTTGACCGGTTTAATAAGTCTGGTTATTAAATGTAATAAATGGCATGAATATCCCTTTCATGCCAGAGAGAGAGAGAGAGAGAAGGAGAGAGAGAGTGTGACCCCAGCCACCTGTAAAGTTGAGGTCTGTTATGGCTCAATGAGGTGTGACTTTAACTCCCCACACCACACCCTACAGTGGGGGCCCTACACACCTCTGTGTGTGCGTGTAGGGCCTACACACACCTGCACACACACAGACACACTCACACACACCGACACATAATTGGCCTGAAAGTGGATAGCAATAACCTCTTGTCCTTCGGAGTGTGTGTTTGCTTTAGTATGTGTGTGAGCGTGCGTGTGTGCATGTGCGTTAATGCTTGTGTGTGAGTGTGTGCGTGTGTATTCATCTGTGTGTGAGAGAGAGAGAGAGAGAGGCCGCCACAATGTGTGCACAACAGCTCCAGCAGGTAAGTGTGTTTTAAAGTGCGAAGCCAAATCAGCTTCTGGCTCTACTTTACAAGACGCTGTGTTTGTTGCCGTGACAACGAGCCATTGTTCCCCCTACTTTTCTGAGGACGTCGGAGCCCAATTAACCCGCAATCACGCGCCTGGGTAGTCGTATACAGACAGACTAGAGTTCAGAACAGGACTAGTAAAGACTGAACCTAGATTACATTAACATATGTGATGGCACACATTAATGGCGGTAGGCATTTTTAGAAAGTACACACAGACACACACACACACACACACACACATATACATGCATACAGTATAGACATACGCACACACAACACATGGATGCTTGCTAGATGCGTTGGGAAATGTATTTCTATTTCAACGTCTTCCCAGGTCTGGCCGCAGGTTTCCTGATTGAGTGCAGTTGATGTAATAATAAACAGAGCAGCTATTGGTCAGAGACTAGCACGGTATACATTTGATCCAGCTGGACTTTGTCTCACAAACCCCATACCCCCAGTGCCGTCAACAGTATGAGCAGTGAGAATAGGCTGATTGTATGTAGGAGTCATAGTGTGAAAGAGATTGTAGTCATGCCCTACACACACAATCAATCACACACACTTGAACACAAATGTTGTGTGTGTGTCTGTGTTTCTGTGTGTTTATATGCTTAAATATATATGTGGATATAAAGATAAGAAATCAATAACTGATAACACCGAGAGTGACAATATGTTAAATATGAATCACAAAAGAGAAGCCAGAACTCAGTTACCAAAGAACACATTTTAATCTTGTTAAATAACATGTACACAGGAGCATGCATGGATGGCAAGAGATAGTTAAATAAAACATAAATACATGTGATCACATTTTAACTATCCGTTCCCCAGCATGAAGATCCACAGCCGGTTAACATTACAGCACAACCACAGTTCACCCATGTTAGTGATAGTGTTTAGATCCTATTCACCAAAACACCCGCCATCATTTCTAATACCTTGTTGCGATACATAGATTGAATACATTTATTTCTACCCCCCTGCGATACACACAATGGTACTATGCTCATATTGATATGGATTCCCCGTTTTGCATTCATAGATCAGCTCTCGACAGTATGACTTTCTTTTTTCTGGAATTTTCACTTTTTTCTAAATTATATTTATTCACTGCGATGGCGTTGCTAAGTAATTAAAATCTCGAAGGAACCACAGTCTTGTACAAGTTGAACGTGCCCACACAACCCAACCCAACACTTATCTCATCAGGCAGTATAAAAGAATACATTTTTAGAATTGCTTTACAAACCATGTTGATTATCTTAACGTTTGATTTTGATTGTTTTCTTAAATGACCAGATACACACTTTATTGAACCGTCTAAAGCAATATCAGTGCATGTCCATCCAGATGCTTTAGACACAGGTGTTTATCCAAGTACAATACATTTTGCCAGAGTCATGTTAATAAAAGATTATGTTGATTTAACAAATGTGCATAACAGGGATAACAAGAAAGAGTGACCCTTCAGACCGTGACACCCAGTATTATGGAGTCGATTCCCTGCTATTAAACACTGTCCAAATCCGGACTGTTTTCAATTCCCCATTAGTAGACACTGTCCAAATCCCAACTGTATTCCCCATTGTTTCACACCGTCCAAACTCACCCTCCTACACACTGAGGTGGGGATCCATGGCAGGCCCTACTGTTCCCTAAAGGAATACAAACTCTACACACGGCTCACAGGCCTCAGTGTTCTTCTGCAAACAGCTCACCAAACGAACGAGACTCAAGCTGCGCAAGTACGAAACCCGGGTTTTGCATAGAAATGTTGTCTTTTACATAATAGAGTAATGTTAAATGTGACATGTGGTTACAATCATACAACAAACAATGTTGGACATGCGTCAAGACTGCCCGTGATTCAAGAGGACACGGCTGACATCGGAGACTTGACAAGCCTCACAACCACATCCACCTTCTTTACGCTGTGTGGCTTTTCTCTGAACTACGTGTGTGACATGTTTTCTTTACCTTTGTCAGGAGGCCAGGGGTGATCACCCGTTGATAGTCGGTTCATCTCATTATCGTGCTGTTAAATATACCATCATCTCAGCATGTGATCTTTGTTGTCCTTGCCTAACACCCAAAACGTGTTTGATACGTCTACCCCCTGTCTGTGGAGATTAGGGAAAACTATTTTGCCGTTAGGTCATCTGGAGATGAGGTAAGCACAATTCTGCTTTTCTCTCTCTCTCTCTCGGTCTTTGCCTTTTCCCTTTCTCACAACTGTCCTGAGCACTTTCTCAGTCCATCTGAACAGACCAAAGCAAAATATTTTCGGAGATAACGATTAGGGTTGGACTCCAACAATAACGCTCTCTATCAGTGTGGTTTGGAAAATAAATGGACATCGACTGAACTATGCGATTACATAGGAAGTCATTGTAATAAGATTGAAAAAAAGGCACATTTCAAAGTAATTACTTCATCCTATTAGATCCTTGGAGTGTGTGTTTTGACTTGGTTTTGGTCGTGCTCGGGTCATACGGTTCTCTGTAAAAATCTACAAAGATCGGATTTTGTTTTCATACTATTTTTGGATGTTCTCATATCCTCCTCTTCCCATATTCTTCCATCCTCCTCCTCCTTCTCTCACACTCCCCTTCTAGGAAAAGATTCACATGCCATCATGGCTGCAGAGAGGTGAATGAGAGGTCACCATGGTAACCTCTGCTTCCTGGCTGGCGTTAAACAAAGGGTATCCAAGAATAGGCATTGCCTCGTCCATTTAAAGACATGATTGTTTTTGTGGAACAAAGAGACGGAGAGAGAATGAAATGAAATGAACACTCACATCTCATGATCATTTGATTTAAATGGATAATCGATTGACAGTGTTTCAGAAAGTGTCAGTCCACCTTTGCTAATGCAGATTCCTCTTAACTTTTCACCTCACAGGTTTCTATGAGATCCACCCTGATCCCTTTCCTTCCTGGTGAATCCAATCTGAGTTGCTACTCCATCGCTGGTCTTTCCTGAACATCCATCCCTGTGGCTCCCTTTGCTGTTTCTCTATTGTTCCATCGTGTTTGACCTTGCATAACAATGTTTATGTCTTTTCCCAATTGTAGGTTGATAGTTCAACAGCTTCTCCTCTAATTACTTTCTCCCATACTTGCCAAGACACTCCCTGGCTCCTTGTTGATACCAAACAAGGAAAATAAAACTGCAGGGAAAGCCCCACCCTGGTGAATGGTAGACTATTGCAAGTGCTGTTAGCGATTGAGTCTAGCCAATTGAAAAACAAAGACAGACATCACCTGGCCCTAATCTGAGCCCATTATATGCTACAATTACATTTGCATGGTCCTTGTGGTTTCATGGTGATGTTTGGTCAGTCTCTCTATTTCAGTGTAATGGTAAACCATGCTCAATTCTCCCCCACATCACTTAACTCCCTGTGAGGCTAAGAAAAGCATTTCCTTCTCAGTGCCAGGGTGACATAGGAGTTCAAGACACAGAGGATATAAAAGCTGATCCTGTATATGAACTCTGAACCCTTTAAAATGAGGCAGTTTTAACAGTACTCAGAACAAGTGGGGCACGACAGTTGACCTCCTCCATTGTTTCGTCTGATGCCAGTGGAAAAGAACAATACACAGAAGGATTGCGGGAAATGTTGTACAGTAGATGATTATGAAAAGCAATGTGAGGTAAGGTTGCCGTGAACATTGATCCTAGGTCAATGTATGTCCTTTTGTGATTGGTTAAATGGATTTTTCATCGTAGCAAATA
Organism: Trisopterus luscus; assembly: GCA_027122455.1. Classification (NCBI taxonomy): domain Eukaryota; kingdom Metazoa; phylum Chordata; class Actinopteri; order Gadiformes; family Gadidae; genus Trisopterus; species Trisopterus luscus. The sequence goes on along the minus strand of JAOPUA010000001.1, from coordinate 19,808,294 downwards.
CACACTCATAAGAAATGCACAAGCAAAACACAAGCAAAAGCCATTTAGGATCAGTCATGCAAAATCCATGTTTCTTTGATTGCTGCTATTAAGTGTTTATAACCTTAAAAATGGGACAGCTAATAATGTTTCCCATTTCACTAAAAAGAACAAAGATTAGGAGGTTCGAAAGTATTTCTTGCCTTTCTGTTAAATATAATGCATGCTCAAATGTATCAGAAGGGACTGCTTCCCTCACTGAAACAGCAGTACAAGGAGAACCGGGGTAAAGGTAATCGCCTGGTTTAAAGAAAAGTCAAAACCCGGGGCAACGGACAAACGGAACGCTTCTAATCTGTTGAACCATCAACAGTGGTCTCAGGGCGAGCGGCTCTCTTAAGTCAAGCGTGCTGGCGGATTATGGAGGATTATGTCATGGCGGTTGGCGTTAGTTATGTTACACTGAATGGCTTGCTGGGAAAAACGCCTCCTCCACCACTGTGCTTTTAAAGGGTGCATGGGAAGAAATTATTGTATATATATATACAGAGGTGAAAGGGGTCGCGAGGTTGGAAAATCTGTTAAAAAAATGGTAATTTGATTGTCAGAAATGCGATAGTTGAAAATGGCCGTGCGGAGAAAGCATGTTTGATGTAAATATGTCAAAAGTTATAGTCTATAGCCACACAATATTATTATTAAAACAACACAATGATCATCAATCAAAAGTCCATCCGGTTTTAAACAATTACGTGTATAATATAAAGAGCCGAAGTTCTCAAGCATGCACAGTGTTTTCTTATTCCTCTTTTTCAGTAAATGAAACGGAAAACGTTGTCCTCTTGGCTGACAGTGGTATTGGTAATTGCAGTGGAAAAATGAAATGGCTGGTCCTTTTTCATTTCCATCCTCTCCTGTGTGTGGAAACATTATTGGAGCGGGGGGGAGCGGAGCAAAACTTAATTACCAATCAGTTGCAGTGGTTATCCTTGTAAGGGAAAGAGGAAGGTGCAAGATGGATGGCTAAGAGTCCATTATCATCATCGTCATCATCTCCAACATCTCCAAGGTAGACTATCAACAACATCTCTTAACAGTACAGTTTTGGAGAAAAAAAACAGCACTTTCTCTTTCTGCTGTCCTTGCATGTAGATCCAGAAAAACACAAAACCCCAAATGAACGATAACAGTAAAACCAAGCTATGTGTACACATGCTATTTTCTATGCACGAGAGCCTGTTCCAGAGGGAGCCGTGTTTGGTGAGAGATCCTCCAGCCCACAGACAGGCCCAGTGGTCAGTCTTCAACAAGGTTCAACGATTACATGTCACATTCCTGTCCCACCCTCTTTTCCAATATCCAAGTGCTCAACATTTCAAAGGACGAGGGAGCCAACGGAATCCTCCTTAACCCATCCCTCCTCCTCGATCCTAACCCCACCCTCCCCCTTCAGTCGTTCACCCCCCTCCCACTTCGTCTCCCCTCACCCCCC
>JAOPUA010000001.1:19673537-19693137 GCA_027122455.1 Trisopterus luscus | reverse complement strand
CGCGGGGGGGGGGGGGCCCCCCCCCCCCCCCCCCCCCCCCCCCAGCCTCAGGGGGATAACTTTACTGACCTAATACTAGTTGAATTGGCTGCAGAGTTTTGCCAAAAGGATCTGACACTGGCCTGAACAGCACAACGTTTTTAAACCCTTCCTGGTCACAACTCTGACCTGATGCAAGTTCTTTGAGGGGTTAAACACACAAACACACGGGGTGCTGCTTGATTATACATTCAGGTCTATAAACCAGTGACTTTTTGGAGGCTTTTTTCTAACTGCAGCATGTCCATTGTTTTAATGGTGATGTTGGTGGCAATTTAAGTTGCTGAACAAATTCATCTTTGCATGTGCATTTCAAATGGCCAAATCAAATCTCATATGTCATGGCATGCCGTCAGCAGCATGAAGCTCATACAAATATGCATAAATAATATATGGAATAGTATTAATTGTGCTAATCAACAACACAAAATGTAAAACGGTCGCAGCAATATGGCAGCAAACTAAATTTCACCAAAATGTGCACATGTACTGTTGAAATGTCCTGTTTATAGGATTTATCTCAAGTGATCAATGGAGAGTAACAGAAAGAGTAAAGAATGCTGTGAACAGCGAATAACACCCCAATAGTGTACGGATTTACATAGGTATCAGAAATCAAGGCAAACATACCCCATTTGAAGCGCTCAAAATAAAAAATACGGGCACTATGTGGTCTTTTCTCCAGTAAAACAATATTATTCCATAAATCTTTTGCTACAATTATGAACTGAAATCCGTTATTTGTGTGCATTGGGCTTAAGTAATTACATTATCAACATCGGAAAAATAAACAAACCAATCCTACGGCCTGGTCAGAGCCCCAGTACAGTACAATGTACCTTGGCTGCTGTCCTCCTCCGTGCTGCTGAAGTCGTCCTCGTAGAAGGTGTTGGAGTCTGTGGAGGCGCTGGCATCGCTGCTAACGGAGCCCTTCCTCTGTCGCTGGAGCACGCACGCCTGGAGGCCAATCAACACGCGGTTGTATCAGTGAGCGAGGTGCATGGCATCAGCTTGCTCATTAAAAAATGGATTTCCCCAAAGACATCTTTCTGAATCACCTTGGATAAAAGTGCTGCAAAACGAGTAAATATGATAACATAATGGAATTTTGGAACCGCTGATAAAATAGGACTTGTCCTAAAACAAACATCCACAAACACAATACTTTGCAAAGGTTTGAGACGTATTGGACATGGGGCACACCGGGGCTAGGAGTGAGCTAGGAGTCCACACCTTCTTGTAGGAGGTTGACAGCAGGGTGAAGAGCAGATTGGTCAGCGGCACAGAGTCAATGAGCCTCTGGACTCTCTGGATGGAGGTGCTCTGAGCCATGATGTTGAGCTCTGCTGGGGGCCCGTCGCTGGCCCAGCCCTGTCGTCCATGTGCATTAGAAACATCACGTGTTAAATAAGTCATTGTGGTGAAAAAACGTTTATGATGAACATGGAGGCTTGGAATGATCAATACCAATTTTACTTTTGCATGCATTTATGTGTAGACAACATAGAGACATGTAGAGACATTCACTCATTTGTAAAATGGAATTCTGAATATACTTCACACAATTTATAAAATAAAATAAAAAAGGAAGACAAAAATTGTCAAGAAAATAAAACTCATAAAGTCAACAGACTGACCAGCTGATGGCTATCACATGCTTTGCAGCCTCCCGTTCCCTATCACCAATCCAATAAAGTAACGCTTTCCTGAACTGCAGTAACACTCTTGAGTTTCACTTTCATTTCCTCTGATCTCAAGACTCCCAGTTTCACAGCAACACAGCAACATATTCAGCGTGCAGTACGACTCAGAACCAGGGGGGCACTTCAACATGCAGAAGGACTCACGGTTTGTGGGGTGGGTCTTACCCTGTGAAGGGCTTCCACCTGGAGGTCTTGGAACAGGGAGGTTAGTAGTTTGATGGCGTGGTTGGCCAGGATGACGGAAAGGACTCCAAACCCTTGGTGCCTTGAGGAGAGAAATTAAAAACAATTACCAAAAAATAAAAAGATAATCGGCATTGAATACAATGCATTAGGCCATGTTAGAAAATAATGTGATCAGAGTAGCAACTTGGAAAACCTCGGAAAAAGGAAAGAAATGTACTAAACTGAAGAATAAAGCCCAAAGCGCTCAATATTCTGTTGTTTTTTGTTGCACGACCCAAAAAGCGAATATAATGATATCGTTTAAAAAAAGGAAAGCACCCAGAGCATGAATTGAGCAGTGCACGGAAATTCAAAACCACTTTGTGTGCGTCACGCCACGTGCTTCGGGCTGGAGAATAAAAACGACACGATGTAAGCAGAGCAGCAGACCGGCATGACAGCGTCGTGCCAACACGTACCCTTTGCCAGGGCCCAGTTTGGGCGAGCCTGCGCCTTCCTTGGTGCGTGCAGCGATGTCCCGCACACGCAGGGCGGCCAGGGGGTCCTTCTCCTTGCCCTTGTCGGCCAGGGCGGTGGGGCTCAGGTTGAGGATCAGGTACAGGCTGTTCAGCAGGCACCAGGCCCCCAGCAGCTGGAAGTTCTGGTAGTGCTGCAGCCGGACACGGAATGGACATTGATTATGATTGGTTCAGTACTGACAAATAACAAAACAATAATAATTGATGTTATGCATCGTTCAATTACTATTTAAGCATAATACAAATATTAGAAAAAATATATATATTTTGATAAATTCATGGAAATGTATAAATGTATATGCTCTTTACATCTTGGTTGCATTCATAGATACTCACCTCCCCTCCAGCTCTGCGAGAGTTACTGATGGCCTGTCCAATCATTTCATAGATCTCCAACTGTTTGGAAACACAAAGGTTTTCCTCGTTAAACTGGAACAACACTGAATACTTCCTCTCCCTGTCGTCACGTCATGCGTCAAGTGTTCCTACTCACACATTTCTGCACGATGGTGGCAGCGTCGTTCTCGTAGTCTTCCTCTTTGCTGCCGGTGGAGGCTGAGCGGAGCTGCAGGCCGCTGCCCACCTGCAGGATTGCCATGCAGGTAGCCACGCTCACACCTGGAGCACAGTAGTGGGATCATTTGACAAATTCCAAACATGCAAAATATGAAACATAATAATATAGAATATATATCTGATTATCCCCATTAGCATTGCAATTAACCAACCATAAAAGTAAAACGTGCACATGGCCCTTTGTTAAAGTGATAACCACCAAAGAATCCATGTTTAACTTAATGTCAGAGTAGATGACTTAATTCTATGACACGTTGTATAATGCATCAATCACATTGACCCTACCAGCATAGAGACAGCTTAGGGCCAGCACGGTCATATCCAGTAGCCTGCCGGGCGTCAGGGGCTCCAGGACGGGAAGGGAGAGTGTGTCCAGTGCCATCGTTACGTCAATGACTAAAGAATGAAACCTGCACCAGAGGGAGGGAGCAGAAGGTAGGTGAGCCGAGTGCCACTTGCAGACAAGACGCTACGGTTACTCACACTTTCTTTCTTCGAACAATAGGAACTGGAATAGGCCCGCTGTCGCCTTATTCTTGCAATTGCATTATTTGTGTACATGCAGATTGGAGAATGTAGTAATGTCTCACTACATTGTTATGCCCTGATAACAATACGATTAATAGGTCCCCCTTTTACCAGCCAGTCACTAGTTAATTTGCATTATATTGAAAAGCATTAAACAATTGTTTAAACACCTATTATTATATTGTTTTGATCATGCCGCAAAACAACCAACAATGGGTAGCTCCACTAATTGAGGGAGAGGTGTTACCCGTTGCGAACAGCGGTGGCATCAGCCACCGTGGCAGGCATGATGAAGAAGGAGTTGGCTGATACAGCATCCTGGAAGCGGTTGATGTAGCGGAGGAAGTAGGGCAGGTTGAGGCACACCCGCAGCAGCTTCTCTGACCCACCTACGGGAAGCACAACAACGCTGAACCAACAGACATGCCCAAACTGAGGCACCTTTCTGAATAGTAATGTATTTTTCAGTTTGTAATATATAACATTTCCTTAAAATATAGTTTCTCACCTAGTTCCTGTAAACTGGACACATTCTGAGAGACAAAGGCGTTCTTCATTTTGGCCTGGACGGCCTGATCTGTAGTCATTTGCTCGTCACAGTCGCTCTCGGCCTACATTGACAGGGAACAAAAAAAACCTGTTTCATTTTAAGAGTTAATGTATGATTCTTCTACTGACAAGCGAGCCAGTAGGAGCTAAGTGAGGGGTTGTGAGAAGGTTTACCTGCGTGTGTGACGCCGACGGAGAGGACAGTAGGGTCGTCAGGTCAGGGTTAAAAACTGAAGTCAGTTGGTTGAAAAAGTTCATTTGCACTTCCTTGTGCCGGAGCTCTGGGTTCAGCACACTGGGCAGCTCCTTCTGGTCCTCCACTGTCGGATTAAGTTGAATCATTAGAATGACTTAATGAGTACTAATTATCCATCCTCAGATTTAATCATTTAATGATATATTTATAGTGGAATTAAAGCTGACATTGGCGGTTAACATTGAAAGCAGTCACGCTTTTTCATTCAATGCCTAAATATAAAACATCTAATTATCGCTGACATCTGGGCCGGTCTAAGTCAAGCCTCCAAATGCCACTGCAGACGCCATTGGAACAGGACCGTTGGATTTCCAACTGAAAAGGCTGTGTTTTCGCTTGTTTACACTATCCACCCGGGAAGACGTGGCCCGTGATGCCATGCACTCACCGTCTGAGAGGGTCTTGACAGTTTGAGGCAACTTGGCAGACTTCATCATTGCAGTGAAAGTGATGATCTCTGTGCGGTCTAGTCTGCTGCAGCCTGTGCACAGTCCTTTGATCAGGAGGATCAGGTGTTTCTAGGTGGGAGGGATAAAAGGTTTACTTCTGAGCAATCTTGAGGAAATTTGAAAATAATACCACTCGAGCGATCACTGACAAATAATGGTCAAGTCATGTCATAATGTCGTATTTTGAATAAATATATTTCTCTTCAACCATTTTTAAGTAACATTCATTCCGAAAAAAAATGGTGACCAGATAATCAAAATTTCGAGTGCTACAATTGGTTGATAGTAAGTGTCCTTTTGTTCCTTGGCAGTTGGTCTTACCTGCGACACGGCACATGCTTCGTCTGGGTTCTCCAGCCGCAGCAGAGAGAACTCGATCAGAACTTTACATGCTGAGGCTACTGACTGCAGCTGGTTCCTTGGTACTACAAATACAGGCAGAGGAGATTAGGTCAACAATGGTGCATATTTGCCTTGAGTGAAAGACACTACCCTATCAAGAGAGAACTTGAAAAGATAACAAGCATGATACTTGACACGTATGAAATTACATTTATTTAGTTGCACATGCGTCTCATTGTATGGATATGAAGTGTGATTTGTTTGTATTTTATATTAGAGTCATCTTTTTTTGCATCAAACATCAAAACATACAGGACTCCATGTGGACATAGTTTGTGACCCTCATCCAGCCCCATATAACTGAGACATTGGATGTGACATAACATTGTCTGCAAGTATCCTAGGTTCTGCACAAAGCCAGCAAGAGAGACGATTACTTACTTTGTCCACATACTGTGGTGATGTAATGTGCCGAGAGGGCCACGAATGATGAGTAGAATGGCTCATACTGTTTGTCATGGTGAAGAATCTCTGCTTCACTGCAAAGGGAAGGTAAAATACATTTTTATAGACACGTTTAATAGGACAGGGAAAGAGCGAGACGTAGACTGAGATGGAGAAAGAAAGACACACAGACGTGGATTAAAACTGCCAGTGGTTCAACTTGAGAAACTATGCAAAACGTCTGGTATTTAGGTCATACCACACAAAGCAGTGATAAAATACCCCATCAATCATGAATAGAAACACAGCTGGGAAATCTTGATTTTATAAAAGAAAGGTAAAAGGTACAGTATGGTTGATTTGCATTTTCAAGCCAGCTCGAGTAAAAATATTGAAAAAAAAAGGTGCTGCACCTCAGCCCTCCTTCTCAGAACCCTACCCACCCTCAAAAACCTCTACGCTGCTGAAGAGCAAAAGCATCCAATTCCTGTAAACCTAAAATTTGTGTCTACACAACAATGTGTTTTAGTGCACATTTCAAAACACTTTTTTGCATATTGCACCAGCAAAATGCAACATATGCCAAATATTAATGCCATGTTGTGACTACAGTTTGCCCTGCCCTCTATTTTTGTTTACTTCAGCCATAAATGTTAACTCGCTCACAAGTAGTTTGGCCCATATACTCTGTATATACAGCAAGATGGTTTTCCTCCAGTCTCTGACAGTGCAAGCTACATCAGCTTTGAAGGTTCCCAGCTACATTTGCTCTGTGATGCGGCCTACTACACTACGCACAGCAGACGAGACGCACGCTGCAAAAAGAGATGCGTGAACTCTTCATGCCTCAGAGAATAGCTCACAAAACATTATGGGAAACATAATATAACACTCTACATTGGCATATCCTAAAAAAAAAGCAGCTAGAATATCCTCTTTATGCTTTACTGAAGTGTGAACACAAAGAGTTCAACTATTTGCTTCAGCAGTGTGAATAAAAATGTCGCTACTCTCAATTTAATAATGAAAACAAGGTTATTCATGTCTACAGCCAAGAGACCCAATGAACATTGTATAAACCCAGATTATATTGAAATGGGTCTTTGGATTTCATTTTGTGTATAGCTGATGTGCATTTCTTTGTGGATAGGCTGGCCAGCTTCTGCCACTCTCCTTCTCCACCTATGTCTTACAGTTTTAGATAATGTTCCTCCACTTATGTTTAGCGATAGGCAATAAGAATATTTGGATAATGCCCATAACGTAGGCTTACACCTTATCATGACTGCGACGGCTTCCATGCTGGGATGCAAACAGACTGCCCTACAAGCAGTTCCATTGCACCCTCATCTCCATCTTGAAGACCAACGGCTGTAGCTTCAGCATGCCATTTAGCCTTTCGTCGATCTTATGGACGAAAACACCACAGCCCCAGATCACAACAGGCCTGTGGCATATCAGGTTGTGGTGGCTCAAACAACCAGGGGGCTAATGTGTCACCACCAGGCAGAAAATAAGGGCAACTTGGATCAAGTTAGCAGGCTCAAATTTCATTAATGCCCAACAGGTTAGAGGAACATTGTATATATCATTTAATATGCATTGGACCATTTCAAAAGATAGGTTAGAGTGCTTTCACACCTGAGTTGTTTGGTCCATTTTAAACCAACCCTGGAGCGTTTCCCCACATACTACAGTTTGTTTAGGGAGAAGTGAACGCCAATTCCTACTCGGGTTCAGACCACAACAACTGGTCTGCTTGCAAATGGGGGGTCTCTGCCTGCTTTCAAGTGAACTTTGGTTTGGTATGCTTTAGGTTAGAACGTGATACAACCCAATTATGGGAAGTGAACTAAAAGTCATTGTGGGTTAAATGTACACTTTAGCAGCAAACTGCAAACAATAAAACATTGAGCCAAGTATACATGAAATTGACCTAGAATAAAAAGAGGTGAGGTCAGATGTGATGGAATCATGAGTTGAAAGCACACAAAATATGGTCTGACGATTAGGACGACTATATAAAGCAATTGCTTGTGGTCATTCACAAAAACACTGATGTTTTATTCAGTGACTGCCTGGTGGACATGGGTCAGCAGCAGGACAATATTGTTTTTAAGTTTTAAGCACATATAACGCATATCAAAATAAGAATGGCAATGGTAACCTCTAAGCCAAATGTGAACAGAACTATCTAGAGACAGTGATCCCTTTAGTCTTATCAAATGTCAACAGTCTTGTATCATTTGGTATGTCTTCTCCAGACCCCCCTGCCAACATGATTTGCAGTAAACCTTTGAAATATATATATGGTAAGAAACCATTTACTATAAATGTTTGCTAATGATCGCCCTTTCATCAGAAGTCCCTCTAAATGCCTTTTTACAGGTGTTGTTACAGTACACAACACATGCATAGTAATTTATCTAAACTCATCCAACCGTTTGTCAAGGGTCAGAGTTAGTTAGGACCATTCATTTCAGGTAAAATACATGCATTTATAATAAGAGCTTCCTATAGTTACGATGAAGTGGCAAAGCAGCTGGCCAGAAGTGCAACATAATTCCTATAAGTATATGTCGACAAGGGAATAAGTCCCACCAAATAAGTATTAACCAACAACCATAGTTATACGCAAACGACTGTTTAACAAGTTGCCAAAAAAACTAAACGCAATTGTTCAATGTGCTGCTTAATATATAAATCTAGTTACAGCCTGCGGCCTCGTGACCCGCCCCCTTTACGGTAATTATGAAGTATATAACAATTCCATAACAGTATATAACAAGACAACTTATCCAAGTAGCCCGACACACCCTCCAAAATGTATGCCTGTACGCCTTTATGTCACCTCATTAGTTACGAGGAACTACACCTTACATGATCCGTCTAGATATGTCCATGGTCTGTCCAGTCACACAACGAGTCCAACCAGCAGCCATGGGAGCTAGCAGACAGTGTCATGTTGACAGGCCCACGGATCACATGAACCAATACCAATAATAAACAAAATCCGACCCATTACAATTACCCAACAGACACTGTTCATGGTCAGCTGCTAGGTTATATCTTGACGCTCCAGGACGCTGGCCAGCCAGGTCTCCAGGCCAGCTAGCCTGTTGGTCCTGTTGGTGTTAGCTAGCTCATGATAAAGCAGATTTTCACTTGGGACAACGTTCAGACACATAACTAATCCTAACGACGCGTGACCAATATGCTGGCCATGCTGTATAAACGCTCGCCATGTCCCGTGCGTTATGTTTCGCTTGTCTTTTAAGTGCGTACATGCCATGACACACAAGTACGCTAGCGTCGGAGCTAACGTCAAGCCAGAGAGTCGAGGTCAATGTAAACTGCACTGTAGTGTAGCTGGGGAACTGTGTAGCCGCTAACGCTAGCTGTACCTGGGCTAGCGCGCTAGCGAGTTAGCAGAGCGGTGGAGTCCGCCGTTGACATGGCCATTATCTGCGTCAACAGACAGACAATAGTCCCTGACACATAAACGGTTACCTGTTGATAATAGAGCCAACGAGTTGAGGTAGCTCCTTCGTTTCAAAAGCGGTGTAAGAAGCCGATAAAAGCGGTCGTACTGCCGCTGTCCATTCGTGCTCCCCATCTTCTCCGCTCGACGCCATCTTGAAATAATGAGAGAAAAAAAAACTGCCACTGGAAGGAAAAATTGTTTATCGAAAGTAAATCACAAGGGGCGCTCATGTTCCAAACAAATATATGGAAAATCTTAATTGTTTAGTAATGCCATTAGGCTTCTTCAGATGGGTAACGCTTCTGTAAATTCCCTCACTTAATATAATGTATAATAAATTTAAAAAAATACTTCTATGAGATGATGATAATAAGGAGTACCCGGGACCTTGTGAAATTTAAGATATTCAAGGTATATTCAAGGCCTCGAGTCAAAAAAGTATTAACAAAAAAATGTTTAACCCAAATACAATGGAGGATCAATATATGTGTCCGTCTTTCGTTTAAAATTACAAACTGGGTTAAGTTTTATTCAACCAGACAACATAAATTTGACCATAGTTTATTCATGTTAATTTGTAAAAGAGACATAGTCTGTATACTTATTTCCCGAGTCACTAAAGTGAAAATAAGCATGTTAAAATTCATAGAAAGCTATCTCCTATTTTTATTATCTTATGTTAAGCTTTTTATTGTCATGGCTCCTATGGCCCTTCTCAAAAACACAAGTTCTGTGAATATGATCAAGACGAGGGACACCCGGCCCAGCAGGGGGCGCTATACGCGATGAGCTGCGGAAGTGGGAGCCTGCAGAGAACGCTATATTTCCTCTTTTCCCCGTAGAGCCATAGTGAGCTGCTGCTAAAATGGCTATTATATTCACTTTATGTTTTAATTTATTTATATTGTGTAACTTTGCTGGTGCTGTCTTCGAGGATCAAGTTGGGAAATTTGACTGGTAAGATCGATCCCGCGAGTTCCTTGCTGTATTGTAGAGGCGATATTTTGGATTGATTCAATGCTAATGCTAGCACCTGTCACTGCCATCAGATTGCAACCCCGAGTGTGCTGAATGGGGTTGTAGCATAATCTATGTAATCTGCGCAATTTATGAAGGATTTATGAATTAAATGTTGCTGTAAACGATGTGTTTTTGCTATGAGCGTTGGTAATGTTTCACCGGTAATTAAAATCTCTCTTCATAGTTTTTTTCATAGTCATTATGACCTACATTCAGAAGAAATTATAGTGTTCTTGAGGATAGTGTGAGGAAATTTTTTCACTGAATTTCAGTTTGTGGTTATACTATGATTGTGCTTTATGTATCGGTTTCACACTGAAATTGTCCGAGTAAAAAAAACTATATTCTTGCAGTTTGTATTATGCTACTTGCATTTCCAAAGTACAAGACCAAGTGTGGTTATTCAAATCGTTATATGGGCCATTGTTTGTAGGTCAACAGTGAGCAGTCTTGGATAATCTACATAGAGAGATCCCCCACAATGCATCGCTGAAGATATTATCTTTACATTGATCACAAGCATAATTCATTTTTCGATGCATTAAGAAGTTCATTAATCAACTAAACACTTGCATTGCGACAATACCACATTTTTGTTTGTAGTGTTTGTTGTTTTATTATGAGAGTATATCTCCATTTGTTAATTTGTTTTATTTGCAGGCGGCAGCAATATGCAGGAAAAGTTCGCTTTGCCTTATTTGATATGCACGCCCAGTCATCTAAAAAGGTGATGATGGCCACCGAGAGCAATGTGTTTGCCTCAGTGAATACCAGAACTGGAGATCTTGGTGAGTAGTAGTATGTTATTGTTTTTTACACATTTTACAGACGTATATTTCTTGCGGCCAATAGATGACAGTCTTCAGTTGCTTCTCCTCCCAATAAATGCTTTTGATTAACAGTGTGTGAATATAGTCAGATGATGTAAAAAGTAGTCATAGTACTCAAATCGATACTGCGTACGATCTGTTTCAGCATGGCGCCATGTCGACTCCACGGGGCCGGAGGGAAACATTGATAGTCTTCTGCTGCATGGACAAGGTGAAGCTAGAAAGACGGAAGGAACGATCACAGACATAGTAGATAACAGAAAGCTAACTATTTGTTGTCCTCCAGACGCTGTACTTGTGGTCGGGGATGGACGCCTTCTTCGTTCGTGGGACATAAATGTCGGCGGGTTGAACTGGGAAATGGTTCTTGACTCTGGCAGGTGATTATCACATGCGCTGGCAGTTGCTTTTGTTTATTGTAATTGTTCTTTTTTGTGGCAGTTAACAGGTGTTGTTTTCCTGTAGTTTCCAAGCATCCAGCTTTGTTGGGCACCTAGACTCAGTGAAGTACGTGGCCGTGCTGAAGAAAGCGGCCATCTCGCTGCATTACCTTTCCAATGGACATCAGAAGTGGCTGGAGAATCTTCCTGAAAGGTGAGGGCCCCTTATTCAAGGGGGCTTGTATGGTATAGTCAATGATAAGTAAGCATAAGCTTAAAAGCTATTGTGGATGATCCTGGGTGATCTGAATAACGCCATTATAACGCCAAGTAATAGGTGATCAACCATTGAACTGAGCCTCTGTGTTCTCCCCCAGTGAGACCGTCCAGTACCAGGCCGTCTATTCGGAGGGAGATGGGGACGTTTATGTCCTGGGTCTGGTTCCCAATTCCCACATTTCTATTGTAACTTTTAGTGTTGAAGACGGGGAGATCCTTAAGCAGGTAATGTTCATTTCTTTGATAGTTTCCTGCATCGCATGCATATTAAAAAAAAACGACTATTACTGCTTTATGCAAAACCGAAATGTTCAGAAACGTTTTTCATTCATGTAAAATGCTTTTGCCGGTCTATTTTTAGGTTCAGGTGGAAGCTCCGTGGCTGTCAGACCTGGGTGCCAACTGTGTGGTAGTGGGCCAGGGGGTGCTGTTGTGTGCGGACGTGGCTACTCTGTCTCTGTACACACTGGACCTCCACCTGGAGTCCCAGATGACTCAGATCACCTTGCAGGTACCTGCCAGACCCTCTTAAGTCTGGACATTATTTTTGGAAATGGCATCAACAAAATTTGGACATTTTGTTGATGCCTTTCTCTCCTGGGAATGGTTTTGTGAGTGATTGTGGGTGTCTGTCATAACCCCTTTCATATCCTTAGAGAAGAAACTTCTAAAATCTGATAAGCCTACACATTCTCCACTGCAATAAATCAAGGTTTAAATTAGGTTTTTAATGACAGGTAAATTGGAGGTGAAGTGATTCCTAAGCAGCTATAGTCAACAAATACATGCATTACCACCAGGCAGGAAGGATCATATTGTCAGAAGTGGGAAAGTTATTATGATTTGTGATGTAAAACAACCTTCTGCGCCACACAATGTACCCGATATCAGCCTTTACTCTTTGATTACGATGCATATTCCAATGGTTCTTGTATCTCTTGAATTTCAGACCCTTGAGCTGGAGCTGTCCCCTGGCTTCCAGCCGGTCCTCACTTCCACCCAGCCCAACGCAGCCCAGTCCCCGCTGTCTGAGTTCTTCCTTCAGCTGGGACCCGAGCACCACCTGCTCCTGCAGCTCAAAGACAACCAAGTCGTGACACTGAGGGACTTCCAGCCTGTAAGTCACCATTTGATATACTTTACTCCTCATGGATTTGGTTAATCTTTTGTTGGATTGATTGACCTGCTCAACTTTTCACCATTAATTAGCCACTCTTATGGAGGAGGTGCGTGTTTGTTAGTGTTTGAGTGTTGGTTCCGATTCAGAGTTTCTTTCTGTTCAAAATACCATATTTATATATATAAGGTCAAAGGGATCTAGGATAACCAGAAATGTTAAGCCTGGATTTATAAAGAAAATAATTGTCATATTCAAATCTAAACTATATGTCATCCCTCCTTCAAGATGACCTCACCATCTGTTATGCAGTTCAGAACATTATAACTGGCTGAATGCGGGGGAGAACTCCATTTGAACCTTCTTCGTCTTTATTTCAGTCTCTGCTGGTTTCCTTCGCAACCACTGGTGAGAAAACTGTTGCTGCGGTCATGGCAACCAAGAATACAACGGTGAGTATCTCAGGGGGTCAGATGTTGAAAGCACGTTTCTCACTGATCGTTCACAATGCTGATGCTTTTTGAAATGGCCCTAGGGATAGATGTGGTCATCTTGATTTTCCATTTTTTTGTATTAAATACAATGAAGTCCTTGCTTGTATGCTTCTGTAAAATCAATTTAAGTTTGTCTTTTGAAGTTGGGTCTTTTGAAGTTTTGGGTCTCGCAAAATTGTGTATATTTAAAAACATGTGTTAATCTATCATCTCATAATTAGTTTTTTGAGATTCTTAAGTCCTATTTTGAGAGCATACAAAAGAGCATACAAAACAAGCATGGTGAAAACCTCTGTTCACACAATAAGTCGCTAAGATGTGTTGTCTCCCCCCCTCCTAGGCCAACACTATTATTCTCTACAGTGCAGACTCTGGACGCAGACTCCTGGACACCACAATGATCTTCCCTGTGGACCCCAACAGTGGGAAACCAGAGAAGGTGAGTCCACACTTTTCGTAAAAAACTGAGGACCACAGAACATTATTTAAATTCAGGAGAACCCAAGCGAAAGAAAGTGCTCTATGGCTTATGCCTGAACATTGCATCATGCCTATGCATTAACCCTATGCAGTCCGTTGTTGCTATCAAATAACCGTGTCCACCTCCATGATGGCTTGCTTTGGTTTCCAGCTGTACATCCAGGCCTTCCTGAAGAAGGACGACTCCGTGGGCTACAGGGTGATGGTGCAGTCTGAGGACCAGACCCTCACGTTCATGCAGCAGCCAGGTAGGAGCTCCCTGCTCTAGTGGCTCTTCCCCGCCTCAACAGAGGTGCCGATCGGATCACATGACCGTATAGGCAGATTGTAACTGTTGTGTAAATGTTACAATCTACAATTTTAAGTATCATAACCTACTGTAAATCGGTTGTAAAAATGACAAATTGAAAATATTTCCATCGTGTACGTGGAGGATCAATTGTTTGTCCATATGTCCAACCTTGTTAGCGTGTATGCATGTATGTATATCAACACTAACAAGGTTGGACTACTGAGCACCAGAACAAGGGAGGCCGAGTGATGGAGTCGGTGTGGTTGGCTTGCAGGTCGTGTGATGTGGACAAGGGAGGAGGCCCTCTCGGATGTGGTTACCATGGAAATGGTGGACCTGCCTCTCACTGGCACGCAGGCCGAGCTGGAGGGGGAGTTTGGCAAGAAGGCTGGTAAAGGAACCATTTTGATTTGAATACAGATGATTCACCCTTTTGTAACCATTCGAATACTATGCTTTCAAACCTATTGTGGTCCATCCACAACAATTGTTTTCTTGAAACATAACCTGCATTTTCAGTAAAGTTCCTTTTTTAATTAAAGAATAAATATATTTAATTGAAGTCCTAAAACATTACATTGTAGAGGTAATGCTATGCAGGTGATTATGGCCGAGCTGATTTATGGGAGCAGCTGTAGGTTGTAATTGACAGCAGGAGGAGGTTCCAGCAGCGTTCCAGTCTCTGTTCTCCCACACTGTTGCTGTAATGCTAATGCTAATGCTCTAATGCTAAAGTTCTGTAAGCTTCATCCTCCTTTTGTTTTTTTTGTCCTTTTATTTCAATGCGGCATTTGGATTTAGCCATACAAGGTAACGTGCTTCTCTGCTTTTTGCATTTCTTGGATTTCACATGCCTTTCTGAAAGTATTTTGATGAGAAAAGCATGTTTCCAGCCTTTTAACCCCTTTTCTTCGATGTGCGTGCTTCCATACACTAAATCAAAACATTTCATATAATGAGTCTAACAAAAGTGAACGCTTCAAAGGGCTGCACAGGAAGATTTCAAGGCACCTTCTAACCCTTAAACTGTCGAAAAAAAACCACCCAAAATCAAACTGGGAAAGCCATGACAAAACACAAAAGATCTGATGTCACATGATATTGCAATGCACAATTCAAAAAAAGGTACATAAAAAAAAAAACCCTGCAAGGTAGTTATTTGGCGTGAGATTAACAACCCGCTGGTCGTTGAACAAGCATAAGCGTATTTAAACAAAACATTACAAGCTATCATTTAATGTTTCTATTGAGCATTGGTCACTCGATACAACCTCATGGTAAATCATTGACATCTGTAAATATGTTTGTACTAAAAGAATATATAAATTCCGACATTTCCGACCTCTGTTTCCAATGAGAAACCGTCATGCCACTCCAGATGCATGCAGCCTTCCTTTCCTCGAATAACAAACCGTCTCCTCCCATCTCCCCGCTGCTGTGTGTGTGCTCTGGCCCCGTCCAGACGGCCTGTTCTCCATGGTGCTGAAGAGGCTGTCCTCCCAGCTCATCCTGCTGCAGGCCTGGATGGGCCACCTGTGGAAGCTGTTCTACGACGCCCGCAAGCCACGCAGCCAGGTGAAGAACGACGTGACCATCGAGACGCTGTCCCGGGACGAGTTCAACCTGCAGAAGATGATGATCATGGTCACCGCCTCGGGAAAGGTACTCGGAACATGGCTTTCATGGTTTCTCTTTGGGGGGGGGGGGAGAGGTGAGAGAGAGCAATATTGTAAAGCATTTTTTGGTAAAAGTGCTATATTAATGCAGTCCATTTACCATGTGGAACTGGGCTGCTGATTAATCATGTTTGTGTGTTTTTTATGTGTATCGTGCATTGGAATGGCCATTAAATAGCGTCTTATTCATTGGCATACATGGACAAAGCCTTACATGGACTGTTTTTGAAAATGCTTTGGATAAGCAGCTTAAACATAAGCTAAGATTGAACTTAATTCATTCACAGACATACAGCGTATGTCTGTGAAATTCACTGCGAAATTGCCAAAAATGAAATATTTTCTGTGTTTGCTGTGCAGCTCTTTGGCATCGACAGCAAGACGGGCACGATCGTGTGGAAGCACTACCTGGAGAAAGTGCCGGCGAACGCAGCCTTCAAGCTGATGGTGCAGAGGACAACCGCCCACTTCCCCCACCCGCCCCAGTGCACCCTGCTCATCAAGGACAAGGTGGGTGGAGACTGGGTGCTCAGTGGACTGGCTCACACAGGGAGGGCTTTGTTGTGTTTCTGTAGTGGTGGGAACCGTAGGTCTGGCATGTGAGTCATGAACGGAAATGTTTTCTAGTAAATGGCGACTAGATTGTAATCAGAATTTCTGGGAAAACAGGAAGTAGAACTTATTTTTGCTTGTGTACAAACTGCCAAACCGATCAGATATCTCTTACATACTATAGAAATGTGTTTGCATATATGCGTCGGTCATGCGGTGTGTGTGTGCCCGCATGTAGATACTTCCGTTATGGTCAGGACTTTAAGTGTGTGTGTGTGTGTGTGTGTGTGTGTGTGTGTGTGTGTGTGTGTGTGTGTGTGTGTGTGTGTGTCCAGGACACTGGACTAGGCATGCTCCACGTTTTCAACCCCATCTTCGGGAGGAAGAGCCACGTGGCGCCCCCCTCCCTTCCCCAGCCCGTCCTCCAGTCCATCCTGCTGCCCATCATGGACCAGGACTACTCCAAGGTCCTGCTGCTCATCGACGACCAGTACAAGGTACACACGCATGACGATGGTGCTGACTGACGTTAACACCCACCCCTGTCGTCCATTCAATTAAACTAACCGTAAGGAGAGTCCAGTCGCAGTCACCGCAACACGGAATAACCAAGAATAATGAAGTAGAAGGGAAGAGCGCATAGTGGAAATGTAGACTGCTGCTACTTTACCAACAGCACAGACAAGATTCCCGGAAGAAGTCGTCAGGATGTTTTTTGTTTTTTTTTCATATGAATGAAAAACCCCACTGGGTTTATTCATTATTTATTTATATTGAGAGTTCCAGAGCGTTTCCTTAGGTCCCATCTGGTGTCGCCCCCACAGGTCTCTGCCTTCCCCTCCAGTAAGAACGTGCTGCAGCAGCTCCAGGAGATGGCCCCCACCATCTTCTTCTACCTGGTGGACCCCCACCTGGGACGGCTTTCAGGATACCGGCTACGCACGGTCAGCTTAAGTCTCAAGTCGCTTTAACGTGCTCCCTAGGTGACGAGCGGCCCGGGTTTGATTCCCACCCTTGGTCCCATTGCCACGTGTCTTTCCCTCCTTCTCCACCCACTTCAAATAAGTGACCTCAAACCTTTTACATGCGTCAGGTAAAATAATGTTGATAAGCAACATTGAATAAAGGTTTGTCTTTTTTTTCCCCCCGCCGTCCCCCAGGACCTGTCCACGGAGCTGATCTGGGAGGTGGTCCTGCCGCTGGAGGTCCAGAAGGTCCTGTTCGTCAAGGGGAAGAGGAGTAACGAGCACGTGCACTCCCAGGGCCGGGTGATGGGTGACCGCAGTGTGCTCTACAAGGTACCCGCCTCGCCTTAGACCCACACGTTGATCTAAAGGAATTGGTTTATTCCCTCCAGTTGATTAAAACCACTTTCCAGTCGCCTATTCTTGAAGAAAGCAAAAGATTTATTACGTTTTCATTTCTCCTACATTCCAAAAGTATATCCTTCTGCAGAGCTTAGCAAACCTCTGACCAGAGGTTTGGCAGACGAGAGCTTAGCAAACCTTCTTCACCGCTCGCGGTCAAGAAGTTTGGCAAGGTCGTAAGTGATTGCGTAAAAAAAACTGCATACCTGTTTTTTTTTTTACGGCAAAATAACTCCTCCGGCCGAAATAACATCGACCCCGTCTCCCTTCCCCCCCCTCTCCACCCTCCAGTACCTGAACCCCAACCTGCTGGCGGTGGTGACGGAGAGCACGGACCCCCACCCAGAGCGTAGCTTCGTGGGCATACTGCTGATCGACGGCATCACCGGGCGCATCATCCACGACGCGGTGCAGCGCAAGGCCCGCGGCCCGGTGCACCTGGTGCACTCGGAGAACTGGGTGGTGGTGAGTTCCAGTCCCACTCACTGCTTCTGTACGGTTACCACACAACACTTTGAGGTTCTTACTACACCGGCCTGTTTTACGGCATAGTGGTCATAATAAAAAAAAGATAAAGTGTGTTCTGACTCCGTAAGCTCTTAAAACTCTTCAGAGTCTTTGGTTTCTGCTGCCTCCTGGCTTGCTGTAATTTATACTGCTTTGTTAATATTTCAACATGCTTGCTTTATTTTTGAGATTGACTGGTAACTAAACAAAATGGCATAAAAATGTGTGTGTGTCTGTGTGTGTGCCTGTGTCTGGCATATGCTTTGAACATTTGTCTACTTGTAGCATAATATCTGCTTATTACCTCATCTGTCAGCCCAAAAGACGTCCTGTACCCGCCCGGGGTTTGAGTAGCGTACGTCCCCATCCCAGTTCACGTGGCCCGCCTCAGACGCCGTGTGACCCTGTGTTCCTTCCCCTTGTCCCGCAGTACAAGTACTGGAGCACCAAGTCCCGGAGGAGCGAGTTCTCGGTGCTGGAGCTCTACGAGGGCATGGAGCTGTACAACAGCACCGTGTTCAGCTCCCTGGACCGGCCCCACGTGCCCCAGGTGCTGCAGCAGTCCTACATCTTCCCCACCGCCATCTCCGCCCTGGAGGCAACCCTCACGGAGAAGGGCATCACCAGCCGCCACCTGCTGGGTCAGTGTTGCCGCAGGCCGCGTCCTCTGCAGGACTTCCTGGACACCGATGTGATCAGTTCTCTTGTTGTTGTTGGTGGTGGTTTCGGTAGTGTGAATGATCTCTAGCTTGTTACCGTCATGTGATTGACTTGATTTCATTGAAAAAAAAAAACTGGGTGGAACCTTTTTTTTTCTTTTTTAATAATTCTAAGCACTGATGGATTTTCAAGCTTTGATCGGCCTTTACAGTTAGCAATGTGACGAGCTATTGTGTTCAAAATGAACATCAACATTCACTCACAAACTCATCTGTAAGCCCATTTGAACGGTTTCTTACCTGCGTCCTGTCCGTAGTCGGCCTGCCGTCGGGAGCCATCCTGTCCCTCCCAAAGATGTTCCTGGACCCCCGCCGGCCGGAGATACCCACAGAGCAGAGCCGGTGCGTACCCGAACCCGGCTTCACCTTCTCCTAGGATCACTGCTGCTCTCCTTGTTGACCTCACGTTCCTCCCTCTTGTCCCCAGGGAGGAGAACCTGATCCCCTACGCTCCTGAGATGCCCATCCGCAGCGAGTGGTTCATCAACTACAACCAGACCGTGGCCAGGGTGCGGGGAATCTACACCGCCCCCTCTGGTCTGGAGTCCACATGCCTGGTCAGTCTGCAGTTTTACAATTGCTGTTGATTTTGTAAGATGACCTTGAGTGACAAGAAAGGCGCTCATAAATAAAGTGCATTATTATTAGTATACTACTTCAACTGTCTTGAGTCCTCTCAAAACAGTGGAGCACACAAAAAAATTCCACAATGCATTCCGACATACAAGCCCTATTCCCAACGTGTGTGTGTGTGTGTGTGTGTGTGTGTGTGTGTGTGTGTGTGTGTGTGTGTGTGTGTGTGTGTGTGTGTGT
>JAOPUA010000001.1:19647528-19658092 GCA_027122455.1 Trisopterus luscus | reverse complement strand
ACACACACACAGACACACACACACACACACACACACACACACACACACACACACACACACACACACACACACACAGAAGAAGAAGAAGGCATGCAGGCCCACACACATACGCCCCTCAACTTAAAATGAATGTATTACGTATATTATTACATAATTAAAAAGTGATAACAGGGAATGCCTTGTCCTTATAATCACTATCACTATTCGCTACCACTATCACCTATTCAATCAAGACCTGGTGCATCCCCTTTGATAACCCTTTCCGTACCACCTGTACTCAGTGATGGGCTCGTCACAGAAGTCCCCATTATGCCAAGTAACGCCATGGCACAGGAAGACCAAAGAAACGTCTCCATGAGGTAAGACACAGTGAAGAACACAGGCTACGTGCTGCTCCACGAGAGAGAAAGAGAGAGAGAGAGAGAGAGAGTGGCAGACTGTGGGAAATGAAAGGATGACTCACTCTAGCATACAGCTGCTGACTCAGTTAGCGGGATTGTGTCCAAAAGTCTGTGCATCTGGCACCGCACCATGTGTTGGTATGCACGTGTGTGTGTGCGTGTGTGTGTGTGTGTCTGTCTGTGTGTATGTGTCGTGCGTTTGTTTATTTGTGCGAAGTGAAAGACTAGTCAAATGTGAGTCCATTTTTTTTTTGCCCTGCCATTGAAGCTTACATTTTTTAATAAAGCCATTTTTTGCAACCATATATATACTATATCAGCATGAGAGCATGTGAAAAGAAAACCAAAACGGTTTTCCAAAAAGGTGTGGCCATTCCCAGCGGTGATGTCATCCCAAGGGTTGGTGCTCTGCGGTCATAAACGTGCCGCTCAGGTTCCACCACCTGTGGGAGGTAGTTCCGTGTGTTTACTCTACACACCCTGATTGCCCCCATCATAACCATCACTCCTCTTATAATAAACGGGCACTGGGATTGGCTCACTCATCATATTTGACTAAAGGACAGGCTAACTAGTGGTTAGTCATCGTTGTTGGCTATGGAGCAATGGTTCCCCCTCATGTTGACATTAACTGCGGGCACCCACTATGAGGAGTGAGTTGAGTTCCTTGATAAAGATGGAATGCCCTTTTTACTGGGCTTATATGACACAATGTGAGTCACATCCGCTGGCCTTAAGGCGTATTCTGTACCACAACGGTAAGGTCCAAGGTATAGGATCACATTGGTTGGACACGCTTTGATCCTCTTGACAGCTACATAGGAATGTCTATTAGGTTTGGCGGTTGCTTCACATTTTGGGGCACTTTCTGTTTACACTTTAATAGCTAGTTTTAGACACAACAGTTTATTTAAGCAGTATTTATATCCTGGGAAAAGCACATCCAATATTTAAGTTTAGATTAGAAAAGATCAGACAAACGGAGGCTCAAAAAACAAATGTGACTAAAGGCAAATGATGGAGAATTTGCTAGGTACATTTTAAACGTATCCCACACAGTGACTGCTTACTAATATTGGTAGCTTATGGTTTGTCTGGTGTGGAATACTTTTGTTTGTACAAACTAAACAGAGGCCCACACAGGGACACCGTGCTGGTTCTGGGAACGGCGTGGGCAGATGTCAAGGCTGTGGGCTCTTTTATTTATTTAATTTGAGCCAATTGCGCCACGCTTTTACATTAACACTATGGTGCAACATAAACACAGTCTACCAACACGAACCACGGGGATCAGCAAGCTCTCTGATTGGTTGAGAGAACTGGTCAGTCACTGCTATGACTGATCCAAATGACAGGGGCTGGTATTTGGCCCAGTCCCTCTGACGTCAGTCCATTGTTTAAGAGTCATATCCTACACTTAATAACTGAAAATCCCCTCCATCCAGGACCCAATGGTAAGGCCCACCAAACAGTACTTTCTGTCAAAGTAAAAGTCCTAATACACGTTTCATTATTAGTGAACAAAATTGGTTCTCTGGTTGCCTTTTTGACTGTAATGCTAAACTGAAAGTGTCGTATTGAGTGTATCCATACATGAGAAAGATACGATACTCATGATCAATAAAACATTTTTTATTCACTACCGTCTAAAAAAAATGTTTTATTTCATTCACTGCTGCTCTTTGTCTCCTTGTACCGACCTGTTTCCTCTGACATAACTATTATCTTGAGTTTCTATGTCTTTAAGTCGAATAAATGTCTCTGCTCCCGCGCTACTATTCTCTACCGTCAAGGAGGGCTGCGTTTCACAAAGGCTAAAAAAACAGATTCCCTGAAACCAATCTGAGAAGATAAGCCCTGATTAGTCAGAAACGAGCCAGGAGCGGTCTAGTACACGGAGGAAGTCGCAGTCCTCTAGAAAAAGGTATTCTCACAGCGCATTTCCACAGACTAATTACTAATGAATCTGATCACAATCAATAATACATTTTAAATCGTACAACCGCACCCTTAAAGTTAAAGAGCTGATCCGGTGGTAACCATGGCAATGCCTCCAGCGGGACAAGAGAAGAGGTGGAAACCTACAGACTGGACTTGAGAAACAGCCTTGACCAAAGTGGTCCACCGTTTTAGTATTCCTTATCTTCTGTGGATCTGTCCATTACAATCGCTTTTTTTTTTTTTTTTACAAGTCAGGAAAGTCTTCTTAGTCACTGTCCTTATCGCGAAGGAAATTATGTACTGTTCCCCCTTGTCAACTGACAAGGGGGAACTAACACACACAAGCACACACACACACACACACACACACACACACACACACACACACACGCACACAGATTGCAAGGCAGCATTTTATTTTTATCTTTCATAATTGCTAATTAAATAACAGTGTAAAGGACATTGATATTGGAATAAGTGTACATTTAGCAGACATTTTATTAACAAAAAAATAAAAGTAAAGCTTAGCTCAAATCACACAATCAATAATCATTAATAGTGGTATCAGGTCAGTTATGAGACTGTATTTAAAGACGTACCGGTCAGCCTTTTAGTTATGACACTTAAAAATGGAATGTTATGATCAGTCGAACATGAATCATATCCAATCAGCAACTCTTTAATCAATAGAAGCTATTGATTCATTACATTAAACACTTGTGAATGCTTTATATTAACTGTGATTTTACATTCATAATATCCAGTGCTCTGAATGCAAGCTGCAGTAGACTTACTGGCCAAAGCGGCCAGTATTGAGAAGACATTTCTCATTCTTACACATAGTACCTTTAATGGTTACGTTTTTAATGTTGGCGTTTGATTGGCTGGTCGAGGCATTATGTCGACACCTGGTGGTGGCCGATGGCACTGCAGTCCACCACCCTGCTCTCTCGTCTGGATCGTTCGGCCTCGAACACCAAACGGTGGCTGCGCAGGGTCTCCTCTGGGCCCGAGCGGATCAAGGACGGGTCGTTGTTCTGTCAAGGGAAGGTCAATTGTTATATTATCCTTAATTGTGTGGAAACAAATACACATTCTATCGTTTATAAAGCTCATTAAGACGTTCGTAAAATGAGGAGGTTTACCTCCTCAATCTACCCAGGTTTACTTAATATTGTAAATATTATGATTAAAATAAAGATAAGAAAAAACACGCACTGCCACGGCTGAAATGAAAGCCTCTATCAGTTTGAAGTCGGCACTTCCGTGGCCACTCATACTGAAACCCTGCGGGGTCTGGTTGGGGGCAGTGTGCTTGGTCGTTCTTCGGTTCACGAAGTCAAACACGTGAATCTCATGGCCATCGCAGGACAGCTCCCCCTGGTGGAAGACACGGGAAATGGTACATGAAGTATAGCTGACGACTTTTCTGCAAAAGCGACTAGAAATAAGATGACATAAAGTTCTCAGTTGGCTGCAACCCCAACTCTAGATGCCACAAAATCCTCCACTCTGCATCTTTAACGAAGGACATCCATTTTGTAGGGCAGAGTATTCAAAGACACACACACGCTCAGAAGCCACTATCTGTTTCTTGCAGACAATGGTACAATAACATGCACAATTATGACAATTATTTTGGCCCTTCCCTTCTCACTAAGCATCTCCAAAGGCTTGATTCACTACTCCACTCATGACATCACTTCCTGCACACTTGCCCTGGGTCTCTTATTAATCAATATAGAATATATAATTTAGTGATTGATAGAAGTTACGAATTATGTATTCCATTTAACTCTATGTATTTCCCTGCACTCACGGTTGGCTATTAAATACAGTTTTTAATTATAATTTACTTACTTTTAATTTACTTATTTCAGTCTGCCAACAACCAGGGGTGCGCCTGAATTTTATTTGGTAAAGAGCATAATGAACTGACTGCTGGTCGCCTCCTGCTAACTGCCCACGTTGATTTAAAACCTCTAAGGTGTACCGCTTTATGTGGGGCGTCCCTACCTTGCTGCCATAGATGGTTGTTCTGCGTTGACAGATGGACTCGGTGAAGGCCACCATGCTAAAGGCTGCGGTGAGACCGCCTTCAAACTCCATGTTGACCACCTGGAATGGATGATAGTTACCCACACATGACTTTATGGCTGAGTGAACAGACACTTATCCAAGTGAGAGAGGGATAGTCCAGGGGCTGAGGAGAGGTAGACATCTTGTCTATATGGGGAATGAACCTGGTACCTTTTGGTACATGAAACACCATCACAAAAACATGTATTTTTTTCTCGGGTGTCCAGGGTGTTTACACCTGATTGGTGCATAACTCCCGTTTATTGTCGGCTGATTGGTGCAGACGTTCATGGTTTCGCACGTGTTTGGTGCAGGTGACTTAGGCACTCTAACCTGATTGGTACAGACATCGTTGTCGCAGTCATAGACACAGCGGCCGTAGGGTCCGGTCCTCAGAGCCTCGGTCACCGACTCGATGTCTGGCAGCGACGTAGGACAGATAACAGAGACAGGCCAGCCCACGTTACCCTGAAACACACACACACACACACACACACACACACACACACACATACACATACACTTATAAATCTGTTTTTGTGGATAGGATTTTCAATGCATGCTCAGAATAAATAGTGGTTCAAGTTATTAGGATAAATGAGGATATTACTTGTTTTACGCCTTCCAGGTATATCTTTTTGGCTGAGTATGCACAGTCGCCCTCTACTGTACAGTCCAGGCAGCGATTGGCAGCACCGGGTGGCTACAAGAAAATAACCAATAACAAACTACCTTTACAACCGCTACACTAGATTATACTTATAGATTAACGACAGAAGTCTAAGATTCATGTCAGTTTTTAACATTAACAAATATCAACAAATTCAGATTTCTGAAGTCTTTCAAAAAACGATAGCTTAAATGTTACAGATTATTGGGAAACACCATGAATCCCAGATTCAGGTATACCATGGGGGCTATAGATAAAATGAATGATGGTTGTATTCAGGTTATGTGACACACACCTTACTTTCTTTTCGAAAATGGCTCAGTGCTCCAAATGATGACACTTTAAGACACCTGACAAACGGAAAATGACATGGTTCAGTATCTCATGCTTAAAATTAAAAGTTGTATGTTGGATTTTTATAGTACATAAAAATTATGAAATATATGATAACATGTAGTTCATTAATCCCAGATGGGAAATGTAGTCATATGCATTTTTAGTTGTGACCGCAGAGGGTAGGGTAGTAATAAGATTTAAAGCTGTAACAAGTATATTATTATTTATTGAGTGGGAAAACACCCAATCTGCCAACACTGGTTAGAGGTTTTGGGGAAAACTGATCAAAATTTGATCAGGATAATCAGCATATACTGGAGTTTTTAACAGTATAGATTTGCACCGCTGTTCCGATAGCGATAGTGTCAAAACCCACTGTTAAAACAGAATTTTTGTGCAATTACGTGTACGTTTTGCGTGTAAGTTCAATCTACAAAATATTGTCTAGTCATTCCCAGGTTAAGTCCTTCAGATCATCATTAACCATGCCCTTCATCTACGCACGTGAAGACAGAGAGTTACTAGATAGTTGGAAGGTGACTACTGGCTTACCGTCGGCCTCCGGCCCAGTGATGTATTAGGTCAATGTCATGACACGACTTGGCCAACAGAGCAAAGGAGCTCTCCGCCTCGTTCCTCCAGTTCCCCCGCACAAACGAGTGAGCAAAGTGGTACCACCCAACCTGGAACCCAAGAGTTTTTGCTACTGGAGGCCAGCTTGGTGGGTCCAGATCCCAGTCTGACTTGTATACTCATAAATTTAAGAATTTGGTTAAATAGCTGAGGGCTCGCCATACACTTTCAACTGTGTTAAAAACCAAAACATTGTCACTTATTTGTTATAATTTGGTTTCTAAATTATTTTCCAACCCCACTCAAAAAAGGTACGACTGTAAAGTGCATGCACTTCCTTAATGTCATATATATGTCAACATATTCAGTTCAAAGATATGGTTGTATATGATATCAAAAGAAATGAGCGAGGCATTTCTCACCGGTTCCAAGTGCTGAATATGGACCACGTCCCCAATAGCTCCGAAATCTATCAGCTCCTGCAACAATACATTTCACATTTAGTTCCACATGATTGATATGAATATTCCATACCTCAACACCGTACAGCCTTCATTCAGGAGGAAGTTGGACGCTGCCAGGGTACCTTGATCTTGTGGATGATGGGCTCATATCGAAGGACGTGACACACTGTTAGCATCACGCCAGCCTCAGTGCATGCTGCCACTATCTCCGTGCAGTCCTCCACTGTGGTCTAGAAGAAGAAGCAGAAGAAAAAGAAGGAAATCATGGTAATACCAGTTTTACAATGTAAAATGAACTGCAATAACCATTTTCTTTACAGAAAAATGATCTATATGTGATTCTGAATTATCTGATTATGTGAGCCGTTTGTAAGTGAATAATTACAGAATAATAACTCACTGCCATTGGCTTCTCCAATAGGAGATGGTACCCCTTTCTGGCAAAGGCAACCGCAGGTTCCTGGTAATGACAAGATAACCAATGATTAACCGTTGTGCACAATACATGCCTTATCATCTAGTCACATGATTGGGGTGTATTGAGTGTGCTAGAGGGAAACGTTTTCAATTTAACTTAAACTGAATTAAATTGTACCTTATGAAGACGGTCAGGGGTGCATACCAGAACACAATCAGCGAACTTCTCTCTCTCCAATATCACATGCCAGTCTAAGGAGGGGATATCATAGCAAATTCTAAAACAATGTCAATTATTGTGAAAAGTACTGACTGCTTTTTGTCTAACCTTCAAATATATTTTCGTCTGATATATGATGCTGTTCTTGAAGTTTCTTGCAAGCAAACGTTCTAGGATCAGCAACTCCGACCACCTGGAATGAATGAGTACATGCACACAGTAGACATTTGTTTCGTATTTGAATGCTGTGGATGGGAAAAGTATAATTGACTTTCAGTTATAGGCCAAGATATTGACCTTCATTCGATCTGGGTAAATGCGTGCAAACTTTGAGTACGTCTCCCCGCGGCACCCCGCTCCCACCACGATGACAGACACAGGAGACGGCATAGTGCAACTCTGTGGATGTAAATAGATTCGTATTACTCATTTGTTACGTTCAACTTCTGACGTAATCGTTAGCTACTAATACAGTTGGATGTGGATCGTAGTTAAAGACTTTGTTGAGGAACGACGGTCAGTTCCCGGATGCCTCCCAGCAACATTGAAAAGGTCTAAAGTCTGAGTATTCCGTCATAAAATAGAGTGACACCTGTTTTTCAGATTTCCATTAGCACATTTACACATTCTTCTCAGGAGAGTGTCACCTGGCTTGGGTTGATGTGGATGGGTCAACGTGGAAAACCAATAATCACTTTATAATTGTAATCCATAAATAAAACCCTCGCAACGCTACTTCGATTAAGAAGGCAGATTAAAAGAACCAGCAGACACTTGCGTGTCCTCCCCTAGCGTCGGTGACGTTTTTATGTTACGCTGAATGGCTGTTCATTTATTAATTATATTACAATAAATACATAGCCAAAATAATTATCCCCTGCATAGTTGTTTGGTTGACTGGTATAACCATAATAACCATAAAATATACCATAAATTCCCCAAAGGAAGTTCTCTGAAGCGCACAAAGGATAAAAAACCGAATAAACTACGTCTGCCATCAAAATAAAAGCGCGATTGGGTTTAATGATTTCGGTAAAGACCCTCGCTTTAGTTTGAAAATAATACACCGGATATACTCCGCCTTCCTTGGTAGCTTTACATGGCTTCTTCGAGCTTAAACAACAAATAATACGAAGTCGTTCGTAGGGGACAATTGGTCTTGTTCGAATCCCTTCGCGCACATATTTTGTTGGTATTTAGTTGAGAGGCAAAAACAAGCATTGTTCTCCGTATATATTTGTAATCAACGCATTGCTGCCCTATTTACCTCCTCTCGGCCACCGGGATTTCAGCGGGTCACGTGACACGCGGGATGTGACGCCTGGTTGAAAAACATTTAGTAAAAGCTAAGGGGTATTGGTAGCTATGGTTTCAAGGTCTGGTCTACATTAGCGCATTCAACTCTAATTTACTTCTGTAACGTTTGCACATTCTATAACATTAGACCATAACTTGAGGAAACGACCGTGTGCATCAGCTGTGGTCGGTCGGGGCTAGGTAACGTTAGCAGGCAAGCCGAGACACCGCCAGGCTTCACAACACTTCTTTACTACACTATTTTTACCTGGATACTAAAGGGATCTTGGGAGAATGGATAACGTCAACCAATCTGTCACCACCGGAGTTTCCTCTACGACTGCATCCATCGCAAGTAACTGCATCACAAACAGTAATCCAGCAGCACATGCAGCCAGCATCCCCTCGCTGGCTAGTAATGGTATGTCGCTTCTCTCTCTTACAATTGTATACATGACTGGGTCTTGTGATCATGAATCATTCAACCTTTATTGTTGAATGTCGCCAAATCAGGAATCATGACTTGACTACGTTTATTGTAATCTGATTTAATCGACTAATTTAATTTGTAATTGCATCAAGTTCTGCCTAACAGGCTAACGGGGCTTTATATCAGATGCCTTGTTTGCACACTTATCATATATAAAGTTAATCTTTCATTGTTTTTCAGTGAATACATTTGTAATAATGCCTTTTAAATCATTACAGCCTCAACTTCGGCTACTATGGTGACCCCATCATCCGACACATCCGTATCCAACGGTGTCTATGTTCCTGGTGGCATTGCCAATGGTGATATGAAGCCGTCCCTTTCCACCACACCCCTGGCAGACTTCCTTATGCAACTGGAAGACTACACTCCCACGGTATGCTATATCAAATCTGTACACTCAAATTTAATCTGGCTTACATGTTTATTGTTCATGTTTATGGAACACCCAGAAAAAGCAGGGCAGAGGAACAGATGCCCCTGTAACACCCCTTTGAACACATTATTGTGTACTCTCTTAATAGATAAGGCCAGTGAATATGTTCTGCCAAACAGCAATTCATGCCCAGTAATCAGTGCTGCAGACTTCCATTGCGTCTGAATCTATAATAATTGTATACAGTACAGTAAGAATTGCATCTAAATTCAACTTCCGTCTACGAGTTTCAAAAAATGTGACTTGAACAGTCGCAATTGTTTTAGAAAAAATGAAAAAGCAGACCCACTGTGTTCCGTAGAAGCCAGTGCAAGGGGTGTGGTCAAATGTTATCGAAACCCACATCACACTTTTTTGAACTTGGATGCACAGCGATTTGAAACTACATCAACTATGACAATGGAAAATTGTCATAGCAGGAAGCAGCAGACTTCTTGTATTTTGCAGAGAATTTCTCCCTTTTAATAAGTTTCTAAATTTTGGGCAAAACCAACGCAGAAATCTTGACCAATTCTTTGTGAGAACCAAAAATAACCGTTTTCCTCAGATAAAAGGGATTTTGGTGTTCACGTAGCCATGAAATAATGATTTGTGATTTGTTTCTTTTTAGATTCCTGATGCGGTCACAGGTTACTACCTCAACCGGGCTGGCTTTGAGGCATCTGATCCAAGAATGTAAGAATTACCTTGGATCCAGCTTCATTACAGTGTTCAACTTGTTGGCGGCACAAAATTGTGCACGGCTAAAAGGCCGCTATTATCCAGACATTTCAATTTGAACTATTTTAACATCAAATATGTTATAAAAAGTGTGTGAGACTGAGTGTATGAGAGGGAGATCTATATTAAAGAACAATACTTGCAACAACAAGCAGATGTTTTTGTCCATCCACCCACTATGCCCAGGAGCAGCATATGATAAATTGCAGTAAAAACTACAGATAGTACCCAAAACCATCCCCTTTGTAAATGTGTTTTTTTCTTTCGCCAGAATCCGTCTGATTTCTCTAGCATCTCAGAAGTTCATATCCGACATCGCCAATGATGCCCTTCAGTACTGTAAAATGAAGGGCACTGCTTCCGGAAGTTCCAGGAATAAGACTAAGGTTGGTCAAAGATTAATTTCAAATCACTGTATTTTTCTTTTGGGAAGGTTGTTCTTCTGGTACAAGGTGTGTGTGTGTGTGTGTGTGTGTGTGTGTGTGTGTGTGTGTGTGTGTGTGTGTGTGTGTGTGTGTGTG
>JAOPUA010000001.1:19138592-19149081 GCA_027122455.1 Trisopterus luscus | reverse complement strand
CACATTACGTGAAAGGAGCACGGAATCGGGTACTAGTGTTCGTGGTCATTTCACGCATTTCTGTGAGATCAGGCTGGTAAGATGCAATGCTTCACAAACTATGGTCTTAATTGGTGCAGAACTATTTTAGACAAGGTGATATACTGGTCAGATACGCTATACACTAATTGAATCCGCAAACTCCTAAGGGTTATAAGGCCTACAACTAAAACAATCAGCAGCAATGCATTGTTTAGTCTCTGTCACTTGGGAATAGGAAACTCGTATCTATCTGTGGAATGTGGAGGACAGCAGAACCCTCTTATGTTGTATTTCAACATTGTTATTAATCTAAATACAATTTAAATCAATTGCTGGAAATAAATACAAGGTTGAGATTTTAATTGTTTATTTGCAGATCTACCAAAACATGTAACTACATGTAATGGCACCGCCAAATCAACTTCTTAGTTTGTGGTCATCACCTTCAGAAAAGAAAAATGAAAGCATGTTATTGTCATCGTCATGATAAAATAACCAAATGTCGTAAATCGTTCTAATATCTCATCTGATCTAACATTTTGCTTTTAGAAGCTATAGCGTATTTAGAAAAAAATAGATTTCTCTAACATTCAATCAAGAGAGAAAAATAGTACTTTTGTTAATTTGCCATTCAATTTTTCAGCATTATTTTTGAATCCCAAAAACCTGAACATCAAAAAAAATAAAACCACCAACACTCATCTATTAAGATCACAGA
Organism: Trisopterus luscus; assembly: GCA_027122455.1. Classification (NCBI taxonomy): domain Eukaryota; kingdom Metazoa; phylum Chordata; class Actinopteri; order Gadiformes; family Gadidae; genus Trisopterus; species Trisopterus luscus. The sequence continues at coordinate 19,148,342 of JAOPUA010000001.1, read as the reverse complement.
TCTAACCCTATTAAGGAGCCTTACATTGGGAACAAAACCCAGTACGGTAGCACCCTCCCGCCTGGCAGTCCAGACCCCCGGGGGCCACCACCACAGTTCCCACCCCGACGACACACCCCCACTCGGCTTCAGCCAAGCGTCTCCTCCGCCCTGTGGCGGCCGGCGGAGGGTGGAGGCTACTCACGTTGTTGATCCAGGGGATGTAGGCGCTCACACGGGTGAAGACGGACGGCTTCTTGGGGTAGTTGCAGCCCATGCTGGAGCCGAAGCTCACCACCCCGTGGACGTCCCAGGACCCGTCGGGGTTCTGGCAGTTCAGGGGTCCACCAGAGTCTCCCTAGAACATCCACAAGGAAAGACAGGAGGGGGGGAAGAGGGGAGGGGAAGACATGGCTTGTTATGAAAAGTGAGACTATTAATGTACGTGAAAGAAATGCATGAATAAATACACAATGTAAATTTAGATGCAATATACATATGCAATACATAAATAACTGAAATCATGACAAATTTCCAACAGCAGGAATACCGAACAATGTGTACGGCTATGTGCCAGAAGTCGTATATTCCTCAAGTCTAATAACGGCATGAAGAATCAAAGCAGAGTTGATGTGGGGACTCACGTTGCAGCTAGCCAGGTCTCCGTCTCCTCCGGCGCAGACCATGCTGGTGGTCACCAGGTTGCCCCACCAGTCGTACCTGGAGCAGATTTCGTGGCTGACCACTGGGAGGAGGGCCTGCTGAAGGGCGTTAGCGAGGGGACCTCCGGCTGGGTACAAGGACGGGACGCCATTTCAGATCCACCGCCGCACACTTAATCGTGAGCACTGTTGAGGACTGCTCACGGTACGCCTGCCTTCAAATGTACGCTGTCCGTGATATGGTGGACTATTGTTTAACATAGGCCAGTTGTTGTTTTTTACCTTTTTTTAAATCGGTAAAAGACAGACCATCAGTTGTGGAGATAGATCCACATCCACAGACATTACAGAGGACTCTCACCACGTAACGGACGTGAATTGGATATAGAGAAAGAGGTTTGTGAGGTGAACGTACTCGAAAGACGTCCCCAGCCGGTGACGTAGCAAGGAGCGGCGTTGGGCAGGATGGCCTCGGCGTCAGGGAGGCAGGCGGGCATGATGCTGTCGGAGATGGCCACTGGAGAGGCCAGCTTGATCAGGGCGATGTCATTACTGGGAAGAGAAACATAAAAAAGCCATTTGGGTACGTCTTTCAGCCACTAGGATTACAACAATTGGACATCGCAAAAATAATAATCGGAAAAGTGTTCAGCTTTTTCGAATAGACTTTAAAAGGTAATGTGTGGTCATTGGCTTGTTCTTCAAGACATACTGCACATTCAGATATTGTGTCTCCCTATAGGAATGTGAGTTTTTGTTCTGAAACGAGAAATGGTGAAGCCTACCGAATCCTGGAGGAGTCCCATCTCTCGTGGACAATAATCTTGGCAGGCTTGATAGCCATGGACCCAGCCTCGTTGTTGCTCTTCAATAAGTGTTTGCCCAGGTACACTCTGTAGGTGCGACTTCTACACAGCGACCAGGAACCATACACAGAGACATCGGTCAGGCAGGCTCAGATGCAGCACTTGGGAACCAGTGAGATGTTGTGGTCCTGTCTGGAACAACTGGTATCCATGTCATCAACATTGCCATCGCTGCAAGAGTGTATGCTCTCATTGGGATTGGTCAGCATCCAGCAAATGGCATATATATCCAAAATAAATCTATTTAATAAAAAAGCTTGTTATTTGTTTTATATATATATTATATATATTATTATTTTATATTTGATTGTTATATATTTTAGTAAATAAACAGTATGGTATAAATCATCTATGTTGCTTGTGTATCTACAAAGAAATACTCAATTAATTATGCATAACTACGTCTGCATTCCGGTTGATTCCGTAGTAGTTAAATCATAATTATGTTTTAACTCCAACACTACGCCCTTTCATACTAGAACAACACAACACAAACACAGAGACACACCGTGGCGTGTAACTATCACTCCATTACTCAGGAGAACCACGTCTCTCTCTCTTAAGGATGCGCTGCCATGACAGCCTGAGCATGTTACCCGATGCAGTGAGCCGCCGTCAGCACCCACTGCGGGGAGATGAGGGTGGCTCCACATGTGTGGTAGTAGCTGCTGCCACTCAAGTACTGCAGAGACGCCTAAAGTCATAGAAAACAACATGCTTAATCATAATAAATATACACGATCATAAATAATAATGATAATACAGAAAATGCAATGAAACGTTAAAACGGTGGGGTTCTTCTCATGATAACTATTATTGAGCAGGGACGTTTATCCAAAGGTGATTCAGAAACATGTCATGAAGGAGCAGGTAGTGGGTGAGGGCAGCACGTTTGAGGATGCCTACAGGTAGATTGTGGAGTGTGGACACTAGGGATCGAACCCAGTAACATTCACCCGGGTGTGGAACACCCAAACCAATCCATGGCATTAATGAAGTATGAATCATACTTCATTGATGCCATGGATTGGTATGATTAATATTTTGTAGACATACCTGCCAGGGCCAGCTGTTCTCACGGACATCCACTCCCCCGACCACCCTGTTGAGGATGGGGGGGAACGTGGGCAGGCCACACCCGTAGGCTGGGGGAGAACAGCACAAACAGCGCTTCTTTACAACATAATCAACATATACAGACGACTACACAGTAAGCATAGGGAATTTATTTGCCCATGCAAAATCCACTGCATTGTGCTACATTTTTTCACTTATTGTATCTTCGTATTCTTCTTTTTGCTGTGTTTTCTATTTTATTTAAATAGATTTTCGCGTATCAAGTATTTAATCTTTTATTACGATAAAAACAACCAGCCTTCATTGATTTAGCATATTGAAAAAGGCCTCACTAGCAATTATTTAGCAAGACATTTGATAGAAACGATGAAGGTTAAATATAAAGGTTATACACACAACATGCATATTCAGTCAACAATGTTATTATTTCACCACGCAGGGTTGATTCCTACCGCCAGCAACAAACAGAGCAAGGACCAGAAGCTTCATGGTGTCTGAATTAAATTCAAGTTGTCCTCCTCCCCCTTTTATACAAGACACCAACATTGCTGCTGGAAACACACACTACCGCGGGGCGTGTTGCCTTGATGAAGACTAGGAAAATAAACAAGAGTAGAGATAAGTCAGATAAATAGCCTTTATCTGGCTAATTCTGTGAAGTCCGACAGGTGCCTTGCGTTGACCTCAAATGACCATGAGATAGCATGGGATTCTGTTATTCTTTGTATTACATACAAATATATATAACTGCTGTACAGTTTATTATGAAGTCCACCTTTATGGTTTGTAAAATGGGTAATTTGAGGGGCTATTCTGAATGGTGGCATTCATTTTCATGTATTTTCTTTTTTTTGTATCGGAAGTAAAGTATTGAGATGAACTGTAATCTGATAGGATTACACACTAATACATAATTTATATACTTCGTCAAATTCTCAAGCCTTATTTTTAGATGCCAATCTAATGTCACAGCCAAACCTACACATGGATGCAGTCTGTCGTTGTTTTTTAATAACATAATTATTTTTAACAATATATATATATATATATATATATACACACATATATATATTTAAAACATTGAAGCAAAGAGTGATTTAACCAATAATTGCGATTGTATTGTAGGATAAGGTTTGCGGTCGCCAACTTTAGGATTTCATCAGCCATGGGAACACCTCCGTACCAAACACATGTTTCAAGATCCTGAACTTTTCTGTTGTTGAACATAACAAAAACACTTTGGAACCATGAATATAATTCAGTTAGTCTACTTGACTCCACCCTGTATTTTGACCCACTTTGGCCTTCTAGTGGACCTTGTGAAGGGTATAAATATCGGAACGGCTGTGATAGTTCAGCCGCAGACATGTTGAAGTTTGTGCTCCTCGCTGTCCTTGTCGCTGGTGGTAAGGTTGTATTATTTACTCATTCAAAAATGGAAATGCCTCAAAACGCTTCTAGAGCATTCCTCTAGTCCTGTGTTCAAGAAATTTCCTCCTGCAGAAGGTTTTTTAAAGATCTTGAAATACAGTACATGACCATATTATTACTTTCTTAAATTAACAACATTACTGTTATCCTGTGTATTTATCCATGTTTTTGTCTGTATCTCTCTCCATCTGTCTGCGTGTCTGTCTGTCTGTATGTCGCCCTATCTATTTGTGTTCTGTCTGTCTGTGTGCGTGCCTGTTCGTCTGCCTATCTATCCCCGTTCTGATCTGTGTGTCTGTCTGTGTGTCTGTCTGTCCTCCCAGCCTATGGGTGTGGGCTGCCCACCTTCTCCCCCATTGTGACCAGGGTGGTCGGGGGGGAGGATGTCAGACCTAACAGCTGGCCCTGGCAGGTACAGGAACAGACCGTATTCACCACACAGTATCTCAATAGTATATTCAGAATAACCATTAAGAATTCAAATTTATAAATTTAATATATTTCCATATTTAATTTATAAAGTATATTTTTAGTCTCTAATTACTAATGATATTAAATATACTAATTATTAATATTATTTATTAGTATTAGTATGTAGTTGTAGTAACGATAATCATGTATATATATACGATAATCAATTTATTACTTTTTTTTTAACATAATAAAGAGTAAAACGTAGTGTTTAAATGAGTAAACGCCTATATCTCTAAACGTATGCAGATGTTCACCAGGGCTGTGGTTGTGTGTGTGTGTGTGTGTGTGTGTGTGTGTGTGTGTCAGATCTCTCTGCAGTACAACAGGGAGGGAGAGTGGAGACACACCTGTGGGGGCACCCTGATCTCAGACCAGTGGGTGCTCACCGCTGCTCACTGCATCAGGTGGGTCGTCGTGGAAACAAGGGACACCTCACACTAGCACCCAGGTGGAGCCTAGGACCAGGTTCCAGTGGTGCCCCCCAAGTGTTTTAAGTAAACAACGTGGAACTGTTGCTGATAAGCACAACCTCCAGGTCCAATGGATTGGTGGATTTAGCTGGCTCACTATAGGGGACAGTGTCCCTCCATGAAGAACTATAATAGAGGGTTAAAAGAAAAAAAAAACACTTACAAGGGAACTTCATGTTTACTTATAGGAATTTGTTCTGTGAATCTTTCACAGTTTTTTATTTTTTTTTTAATCAGACTGCTTGGTTAGGGCAAATGTGACAAAACGGATTAGAACATGTATCACACCACAACACCTAATGAACACATTAGAACTGTCATTTAAAATGTTACTTGATTTTTTTTGTTGCTCCTGCGTGAGCCGCTGCCCCCTGCGACCCGACCCCGGATAAGCGGGTGACCATGAGCAGGATTTCCAATGTTGTTGTTTTCAACTACAGCTTTTCTTTGTACTGACAAAGCCTTTGCTCCTGTGTGCCTCCAGCAAGGGGAAGCAGTACAGGGTGGCCCTGGGGAAACACAACCTGGTCCAGGCTGAGGAGCAGGCCGTCTTCATGGCCCCCGCCACCATCATCGTCCACGAGAAGTGGAGCGCCCTCTTCATCCAGTACAGGATTTCTTATTTGATATATTTATTTTATTTACTTTATTTCACCTTTTATTAACCAGGATATTTAATCCAGTCCCCCTGGATTAAATATATTTTTCAAAAGGCTCCCTGGGCAAAATAGCACACCAGCAGAAGAACTAGGTTACACATGATGAAATAGAGGGGGGAACACACTAATGCTTTTATACTGATGTACAATATAAGGCTAAAGAAGGAAATCTGCACAAAAGAAAGACACAGACTGTGAATATTAATTATTGCTGAGGTTAAAGGGTCCCTATATTTTACCACTGTCAAGTGAGCGGCAGTGCTTCTCTGTGATATCCATAGAAACGACATCGCCCTGATCAAGCTGGAGGCCCCTGTGACCTTCACTGACACCATCATGGCCGCCTGCATCCCCAACGCCGGCTTCCTGCTTGCCCAAGACACGCCGTGCTACGTCACTGGCTGGGGACGGCTCTCCAGTGAGTGCAGATACACGCCCCTTCTGCTCATTGGATACCCCACTAGTATCCAATGAGCCAATGGGAATCTAGTTATCCAACCAAGGACACCCAACGGCTGGAGAATCTTACGCACTAACTAGGCTACAGGTTCAGATCAGGTCGTGGTCGTGGTGGTTGCTGTTGTGGTTGGGTTGTGGTTCACAGCACATCCAATATTTAATTTAGGTAGCAAATGAGAATCCAAGGACAAAACTACATTTCTGTGGAAAGCATCAGAATGTGATGGACATAATTCATCACATTACGTAACAAATTACTAAACCCTATGTGTGCCATTTGTATCCGCTATATATTTTTTTCTAACAAACCAAACACAAGGACAGCATACTTGGACATCACTTACAATAGAATTTACTTTAGTGAGCCATCAGTCCAAGCCAACTCCGGCCAACCAGAAATGGCCGCAATAACCTGTGGTTTACGAAAGAGGGCGCCATTGCCATCCCTTTAGTTTGACTACCTATTACCTCATACTGACCACCTGGCTGGGCTCTCCTCACAGCTGGAGGTCCCATCGCTGACAACCTGCAGCAGGCCCTGCTGCCCGTGGTCGACCACGCCAACTGCACCAAGCCCGACTGGTGGGGATTCATGGTGAGGGAGACCATGGTGTGCGCCGGAGGAGACGGAGTCGTGTCTGGATGCAACGTGAGTCTACGAGAACATGAACCAAGTGTCTGTTTACTTAACCAGAAAGAAGACAATGCTATCTCAGAGTACACACTCAAAAGGGGACATGAAATGAAAAGGCGCTCACCTCCAGAGCCACGAATCGATAAATGTACATACAGTATACATTTGTAGCTTCTGCAAATCTGAAAGTAAATTGGCATCCAACATCGATGTGGGAGCAAGCAATAGTGTAGGCTAGCTACGGGAACCAGAAACAAGGGGTTTCCTACTTTTCTTTCTTTACTTTCATTCCTCCATAATTAGAATAGTGACCAAAGAACCAATTAGCTGTCGGCTAGCATGCCTTCTTGTGTATGCATAAATATCTGTGTGGTGATTGGTGGTTCAGGGAGACTCTGGCGGACCCCTGAACTGCCAGAACGCTGACGGCGCCTGGGAGGTCCACGGTATCGTGAGCTTTGGCCTGGGACTCAGCTGCAACTACCCCAAGAAGCCCACCGTGTTCACCCAAGTCAGCTCCTATGTGGACTGGATCAGCTCCGTAAGTTCAGCAGCGCCTTGCCTTTAGGACTGCTTTGCTGCCCTCTAGGGGTTGACAAACCCAATTAAGGTTGACATGCATCTCAAATGATATTTAGATAATGTTATAGAGTCTAATGTAGCAAATATACCATACATGCCCACTGACTATTACTTTCACCCATACTTGCATATGGATGGAGTGAAAAGTGAAAAGTGTGCTAGACACATTAGTCAAATTAACAAACAATGTGCTGTCTTTAGTGTGTCTTACAAAACACTGATTAAAATAACAATAATAACCTAACCATGCTTTCATGTCTTCCACAGAAAATGGTGGCCTATTAACAAGGACAGCTCTGACCCCAGCCATCTCCTTTAACACTGAATAAATAAAGAATTTAACCATAGCTTTGCCTCTGCTCCCATTGTGTTGTGGTTTGGTCACTCACTGGTCTAAATATCCTCAAGACAAATTGTGGACTTGTGTCAGGCTGAAAGCACACCGATTGCATACATCTTTAACATGGACTGCCCCAGAATAAACACATCTGCAGTGTTAATGACATTATCCAGCACTTGAGCAATGGTACCAAACAGCATCTGCATGGGAACTGTACAGAAACAACAGGTCCAGTCGGTGGGAAATGAAAAAAAAATATGATTTGAGTGTTTTTAGCATACCGGTTTCTTCTAAATAGATAGAAAGTAAAACAAGGACAATAATTCATCTGTAGGTGTTTATCGCTATAATATGTATCCTCACACTCCATTCTGCTAGATGGCCTTGTTTAAAAATACGAACAAACAAAAGAAAAGGTTTTCAAATAAGACAAACAAATAAATTACCAAATTAGCAACATGACATAGATAAAATAGGACGCTGAGCAACCGATTAAAATGTAAATCACCCAATGCCTTTTGTAAAGGTACATGGAAAAACCCTTGTCAATTTATAGAGAACATTGATAGGACAACTGTACAGAACACCACATGCTGTTTTCCCAGAGCTGGGGTCTATATCTAGAAGGCACTTGTGTTTGAAGGATAAATAGATGAGGTTCACTCTGAATGCTAGTTTAGGACCTTCAATCATGATGATCCTGTTTATGGTCTTTACTGCGCTTTTTGCCAACGGTAGGACATGAACATAATAATATATGTATGTTACTTTTATATTATTAATTATGTTAGTATTTTACTTATCGTTTTATATATGATAAAATGTAGGACTATCTGAAAAATAAATATTTTTAAATGTCAATTGATATAAATGACAATCTCCTATTGTTCGTGTTTTAATTAAATCTTTCATTTTGTGTGCATTGCATGGTTTAGTAAACAGAAACTAGGTTTAATGAACCGTCACTGTTGACCCGTTCCCTAGCGGCCTACGGCTGTGGTCGGCCCGCCTTCCCCCCGGTGGTCAGTAGGGTGGTGGCGGGACAGGAAGCGCTGCCCCACAGCTGGCCCTGGCAGGTAAGGCTATGGTCATTATTATACGCACGTAGGCCTACACACAACATACAACACAACTAAATATGTATCAAGCTACCGCGGATATGCCTCGTTGAGCCAATACAATTGAGTTCTTTCCTCTCGTTTAAATACTGTTCAGTAAATGCTCCAAAAATAAATATTGAGTTAAATAGTTCAGTATCAACGATGTTTCTCGTAATTAAAATAGTAGACCTAGCTTTAAATGCCACAAAGCTTCTTACCATACTCAACTGAAATGTGTGGACGTGATCCGAGCAGCAGCGTGTTCCGGCTCCGGCCCTCACGGCCCTGGTTTCTCCTCGTCCCCTCTCAGGTCTCTCTCCAGTCGGACAGAAGTGGGCGCTGGAGTCACGTCTGTGGGGGCTCTCTGATCTCCGCCGACTGGGTGCTTACCGCAGCGCACTGCGTCAAGTACGTAGACGACAGCTATTCAACAATTAATTTTATCACACACTTTGTAGCCTATAACTAAATAAAGAAATGATTGTTTCCTCAAAAAGTCTGCTATACACAACGCTTCTGTGTGCACCGCATGTAGGATGGTCTCATGTTTTAACAATATAGTTGATTGCTGTTTTCGATTATATATAAAGACATATTTAAAAAAAACAAAAAAATAATTTAATGCCCAGCTCAGTAATTATATCTGAACAAGAACGTTTTTTAGAACTACAAAGAATAAGCGGTTTTGTTAAAGAATGAATCACCCTAATCCTTTGTTTCTAATTATTGGGATAAACAACATTGTGTTTGTAAATGTCTGTTTCGGTATTTATGGGGGGGGTTAAAACGTTCAGCATCATGCATTGTGTTCCTCACAATTAATATCCACTTATCTGTGTCCACAATAAATATTCACTTATCTGTGTCTCACGGTCCCACTTATCTGTGAGACTGAGACTGTGAGAGACAGAGACAGAGAGCGTGAGACAGAGAGAGGGACAGGGACACACACACACACACACACACACACACACACACACACACACACACACACACACACACACACACACACACACA
>JAOPUA010000001.1:18951540-18962421 GCA_027122455.1 Trisopterus luscus | reverse complement strand
AGACAGGTCATTAAGGAGCAGGTAGGGGTTAGAGAGTACAGAGACAGGTCATTAAGGAGCAGGTAGGGGTTAGAGAGCACAGTCACAAGTCTTTAAGGAGCAGGTAGGGGATAGAGAGTGAACACCCTCAGTGATTTGACCCCCAGACAAAAGGTTCTGGGTCCAAAGACCAATAGTGTAATAGTGTAAGACATCTAAACTCATTCTTGCTGCTTAACGACATGTAGGCTCCAAGGCTGTACCTCTCTTTGGATAGATGCATGTCCTAAAAGACAAAAGACAAATAGGCTACGGGATGGATAGAGTAGAGTAGAATACTATGAAGCAGAACATAAAGCCAAAGAAGAAGAGACCGGGAGAAGGTTATTCAACATCACTAACGGTCTGCAGGCCCGGGCCATTAACGGATGGTGCATCAAAGCATTCAGAGGCTGCATTCAGTGGGAAAAAGCTCTCCATTCGTCTGTTTAATACGCTAATGCGCTCCTTTGCCTTTCATACACGTCACTGGGCGCACATTAAACACACGGTGAGCGCAATTACGCTTTTGCTTTTGAAGCATCTGGCTAATGGGGTACATTGTGTTCAATCACAGCCACGCGACGGTTTGGGACTATCACAACAAACTTAAGGCCGGCATCACGACGACGGGATGGGGAAATACGACATATTTGACCCCGGTAACATTGGAAATGTCAGAAATGGGTACTTGAAACATAGCGTTCCTGCAGTGGGAGACGCATAATAGGCCTAGAGACACGTGAACACACAGACCAACGCGACGCCATGTCACTGCGGGACAAGGATCATTGACCTCCAATTCCTATGAGGTAGTAGAGGCTGCAAGATGCTCAGGAAATGACCACGGAGGGGGGGGGAAATCACAAAGAGGAAACGGACAGTAGATTCATGCTGAATACTTAATATTTACCAATTTGTCACAGAAGCACGTACCTAAACTATTTTTCTCAAATGGTTTCCCAAGAGCTCCATTTGTTTAGTGACGCTGACCTCAGCCCCCATGACACATCATTCCTATCAGGGACTTCAATGGGAATACAATGAACATTAAACTGCAGTACGGACCCCAGTTTGGAGGGCTCATAATTATATCTGTACAACATTGCCCCCTGGTGACAATAACAACCACTGCTCCCACAATTACTGCAGCAACGCTCCTAATTCCAACAGCATGAATAAAATATTTTCAGTGCAGAGAAACATAAAAGCAAGTTTCATGCGGACAAATCCACAATATGTTGAATTATGTGCCGGTACTTTATATTGGAGTTTTGTCAGGACATTCATCTTAATCATACCGTCATGAGAATGAATCAAGTTGGTGGCACGAACAACTGCGGTTTGTCCAGGTATCAAATCACAGATGATGGACAATACACAGAGAGAGTCGTGACTGATCACAAACAAAATGAATTCCCTATGTCGAGTGTTCATTCAGAGTTATGCCCAGCACTCATAGATCGCATGTGCATTTATTTTTAATGCACTACTTGTGTAGCTTTGTGTTTGTGTGTGTGTGTGTGTGCGTGTATGAGAGCCATGTGTGGAGTGGTTTCAAGTGGGGCTGTGGGAGGATTTTTTGAGAGCTTTGAAAATAAAGAGGGATGCACTGATCACACACAAAAATCCAAGGTTGATGCATTGCAACAGTGTACCACAGTACATAGCACGAACACACACACACACACACACACACACACACACACACAGGCAGAACACAAACATATATGTAGAAACCGAGGTGTGAAGTGTGTGCGCGTGTGTGCGTGTGCATGTGTGTGTGTGCCCACATTTGTCCAATGTTCTTCAGTCTCTGTATAGACTTTCATTGTGGGTTAGGTGTGTGTGTGTGTGTGAGAGATTAAGTCTTAGCTTCCGAGGAGCAAGGGAGCGAGAAAGCGCGTGCGTGAGTGAGTCTTGCAGTCGTTTTTTTAGGTGATGTGTATGTTTTCAGTGGCGCTATTCGTATAGAAGGGAACTGCCAGCTTCCCCCTCCCTCCCCCAACACATACAGGAAGCACTTCCCCCTGGTGAAATTAACAGGAATATTCTCACCCGTCTCCCAAATCAGCCTCAACAGCTGTCCTGCCCAGGGCTTCATTCAAGCCTCCTTCTTTTGAGGAGGAGTATACTATGAAAACTCTAGTATAAAAAGTATAAACATGACAGATAACGTGTATTGATTCACTGTGTCTGTACTTGTCTTGTTTGTGCCTTTCTGTATGGGTCATGCGTATGGGATTGTCGGCCATCAGATCAGTCTAGCACAAAAGGGGTCTCGCCCTGCTGAGACTAGCTGGATAAACAAGTCAAATACAACGCTACTTTGGTACCGATGTAGAGATAGTGATGATGTGGCACCTTCGCTACCTTGTGTGGATGAATGTTCATTCATGCAAGTACCACCATCTGCAGATAGACCGTGTGGGATGTATGGTGTGTGTATTGTGTTGTATGTGTGTGTGAGTGAGTGAGTGAGTGAGTGAGTGACTGAGTGACTGAGTGACTGAGTGAGTGAGTGTACAACCACACATTTGGGATCCAGTAAAACTGTTAGGACAACAAAGTTGGAGGCTGCCTGTGTGCTTTCTGAACGGCATGTTGTGTTAAACGTTGGACCCGGGAAATTGTAACTAGAGGCTCTGCTTGGAAACGGATTCATTTAGACCTGGCAACTAATCTTTGCTATCAAAACAAGGCAGACATCGAAGTGGTCAAGTCGTTTGTTTGAACCTCCAGATAAACAGTGATGTACTGTCAACGCAGTCCAATAACTTGAGCTATGCAAATAGTGTTTGAACCATTAATAGAAGTACACAGAAATACAAGCTCCCCTCCTTTACAAGCCAGTCATGTTTAATCTCATTTCTTCCGAATCATTGATGTGTAAAAATGGAATAGTATTTTTTCATTTTCTTTTCATTTCCTTGCTCGAGTTTGCTCGAATCACATGTTTTCCTCCCCACTCTAATAATGAACTTAAGAAACGCTATTCACTCTCATTCACAATAGACATCTCCTGTTGTTCCACTGACTGAAATTGCAAATGTACTTTTCAAGCCACTGGTTCTGAGAATGAGAAGCTGAGTCATAATGCTGCTTCCCCTCCCGGATTATAAAAAGTTGCAGCGTGGACACGAATTGGACTTGACAACACTGTCTCCTTTCCCTGGGCAGAGCTGGCCACAGAGCTGCAGGGGTGTACGAAGTGGTCCCGATGCCAACCAAAGAGGTCTGTCGACAGCGCTCCCTCTCTCTCTGAGGAGGGCTCTCTGAGGATGTGATGTGTCATCAGTACATCTTAAGGCTTAGTTGTGGTTGGACGTCGACGCCACTCCGCAGGGGGGTTTACGGACCTATGAGGTCCTTGCGGATCCTCCTTGCGTCCACCGCAAGGGCCTGATGCACGCCTCCCAATGTTTTTAACCTTGTGTCGAGGGCTTAGATTGGTCTGCTAACGCAAAGTCGACATGAACCCGACGCAGGACCAAAACAGGTTCAGGACTATGTCAAAGCAAACCAGTGGTCATTATGTTGTGTCGACGTGGAATCATTACTAAGCATTTAGATTCCAAGGGAGCAGGATCGGTCTGGCTTGTAGTCTAAAAAGCTTTCGTGCCCCCCCACACCTTAACCACTACACTACACAAGCCTTGTTGTCTTCACACCAAAATGCGCATCGGACACAATTCTACTAAATAAACCACTAAAAGCATCACGGTTCAGGAGATGGTAATGAACACCTCTGGTACCAATAATCAGCACATTGAATCGAACAAGGACCCCTGTGATGAATGTACTGACGAGCTCAAACGTTAGGCAGAGTCTCCTCCACCGTTTGTCTGGGGTGATCTTCAAGCGTTTCCTCCTGCTCCGAGTTCTTCTTTTAGCATGGAGAGGATTCAAACGTCTGCACGTGTCTCTGGCACATCCTCCCTGATCTCAGCCATCATCACACAGATTATCTCTCCAGGAATGCCTTTCTCCAGGGGCCCCAAAAGGGCTGGTCGGCCAATTAGAGAAGAGAATATGCTGTCTTGTACAGTACCCATGGATGGGTGCTCTGCTCGTATCAGAAAACCCACTGGCGTATGCATACATATGGATAAATGCATATTGAAATACGGTAAAGACAATGATGCATCGCACTTTTGAAATGTGTTTTTTTTCTTCTGTTTTTCACTCCAAAACAACAATCTCGCAAACGTCTCTCTGAGATAATTGCCGAGGCACCAATGTGAGCCGTTTCACGAGTTTCAGAGAGCTCTCTGTGCTTTGCTGTTCACTCTCTCTTCACACACAACATCCATATTGTAAATTATGCAAACACAAATACACTGCAAACATAATCCTTGTGAACCGATATCTCCCTGCCCCGCGCGTGTACACACCTCAGCACCACCTGGAAGGATCCTTTCTCCACAAAGAAGAGGAGATACTCGGGGAACATAGAACGTGGCAAAAACAGAAAGAGGGTTTTGAAGGGAGGAAGGGGGAGGAAAGGGATTAGAGGAAGAAGAAAGGTCACGGGTTCTGACCATCACATAGACAAGAGACACGCGAGGCGAGCCCAGGTGTGAAACACAGCGAGGCAGGCTGAGAGACAACTAGAGAGAGCAAGATAAGAACGAGAGAGAGAGAGAAAAACAACAAGAGACTGTTAGTGAGAATGATAGAGAGTCAGCCAGCAAAAAAGAGAGACAGAGTGAGAGTGAGAGTGAGAGAGAGAGAGAGGCAGCCAGAGACAGGCAGGCAGACAGACAGACAGGTTTGTCACCTTCATCGTGATTGAAAGAAGTTTATCTGTCAACTACTCAAAATAACAGCATTGTTATTTGTCAAACCACAGCCTGGTGCATTGTTGACGTTCCTCAAACACAGAGGAATGGGGGTTTTCGGTTACAGCTGTAAACAAACCTACTTTTAAATACATTGCATCGTTGCAGCTTCAATGGTAAATCAATGGACTGTTACGCTTGGTGTCTATCGATTCACTTTTTGAAACCACTTCACAATGTTGTTATGAAGCTGTCGATTTCTGGGTCATAATAATTGAAGAATGCGTTCAGACAGCTAGGCCACATAGCAGACCTCCTTTTAACACAATAATATAATTTCAAATAATTAAACCGCCACAATGTTCTGTAATACTGCTTTCAGTACTACGCTTCTCACATGACATAAATTCAAATAAGCATTTTCAGTAACCGCATTTACCATTCTGTTGTTCTGTCATTGAACTTCATGAACTACAAGCGTCCATTGCCTTTGCTGTAACCCTGTGGAGTCAATCCTCAACCCCTTCCAATGCGAAAGCAAGAGATCAAAATACAGAGAGAGAGAGCGAGAGAGCGCGAGAGAGAGAGAGAGGAATCGAGAGAGAGACATAGACACCCAGGGGGGGATGACATCCATTGGCATACATTCTCTGTGTTGACAGACAGATTCTGTCTAGCACCTACATGAACCCTGATAACAGACAGCAGCCCTCTGGGGGGGAAGAGAGAGGGGTCCGTCTCAGAGAGAATATGTGCGCGGTAATGCTGTCATCTCTCAGCATAACCAGCATGTTACCTGGTCCCGTGTAGCAGGCAAACTCCGACAGCTCCAGCTGTCTGGCATGTGCCTGACACCTGAAGGCTCCATGGGAGGCTACGGATGAAGCTCTGTCCCTCTGACTGTCCGATTGAACACAGGAAGGGCCACGGCCAGAAAAGGAAAAATAACATTGTACAAATCGTAAGGAAAATTCCCTAATGAATTCAAATTAACATTCATTTTAGTGTGATTGGGTGGGCGTGTAAGTAAGTGTAAGTGTAAAGCTTTAGGTGTATCAGCACAGGGAATTTGAACAACTTTAGGATATAGAATGAAAGAAAATTCATATTGACGAGCCATCTTGTGTCACGCATCTATGTTGGCAAATCAAATTCACATGCCTTTCAGAGCACTGAAGACATCCCATGAGGCATCATTATATCTAGTGAACAAAGCTGAAGTTAGCCGTAATGATTGAGAAGGCATGTAGGCTATAGATAGATCCTGAGCCAGATTTCTGCGCCATTGTGTTGAAACCCGATATTTAGATATGGGTTTTTCATTTTCTAATTATAATATATTTTTTAATAATTTGGTTGATTGAAAGATAGTGTGGGGTCAATCAAAATCAAATCACAGATAGTAAATCCTTGTTCACTTTTTTGTTTTGTGCATCAGTAAAATAAATTCAGAATGAGGGCTATGCCAATATTGGCATTGGTAAATTGGTTATTTACAGCTGGTGACATCTGGCAAACTCGGGATAACCGATTTTTTCAATTGTTAAAACCTAACATCCAGCTTTACTGGTATAAAGATGACGCATCTTCAAAGTCCTTTGCTCGAATAGACTGCACCAATAGACTGAAGTAAGGTAAAAAAAAAAAAAAATTGCTTAATCATTCCAAAATGACAAACAAAACAAAACCGACAGACGGGCGGACCGACATGAGAGACTATCAAGCCCCCCTGCCTTTCAAATGCACGGCTGGGAGCAAAATAAAATAACCTATAAGCCGCATCGAATCAATGCCTCGCCGGCAGGTGAAACATAATGCGTTACATCATGTTCCCGCCCCGGCACTCACGTTCCCTCCACCAGCCGTGACCGCCCCCGTGGACACAGCCTCCCCTCTTCCACCTGATTAGCAAAACAAAGCTTATCTTTGTACGGCGGGAAGAAGAAGAGAAGAAAGAGAAAAGTCCCGAAGCGCCGGTAAAGAGGCGCACGAGAGAGAGAGAGCGCGCAGCAAGCCGTAGACGCGTGAGCTGATTGGACGCGGAGGGAGAGGATGTGGGAGGATGAATCACATCAAAGCACTGCTCGAATAGGGCCTCAGAGATCCAACACCTGCAGTGGTCATCCTCCGCTTCGATTTCCATGCGGCGGAGACGCCGACGTCTCGACGGCGGGGGTTTAAAGACAGGGTTTGACGGGGGTATTAGCGGTACGGCGGGGGAGGGGAAAGCGAATGAGTTCCGACTGCAACTTTTGCACGGTTCCTAAAATCTGGGCCACCGCCTGAGTCCTGTTCGTAAAACACGGTGGTATTTTGACATTGTTATGAATCTGAGTGTGCCTTGCTGGACTATCCACCAAAGACCAATTAAAATAAACAGAGATCCACCAGAGGGTACAAAAGCGTGCAGTCAAAACGTCAAGCCATATGCGTTTCTATTTTCATCTCATAGCTCTTCAATTTGGACACCGTCACGGTCTTGTGCGTTTTTCAATTTTTTTCTTTCGCTGAAATGGGTCCAGCGGTTGCCAGAAGATGTCAGACGCCACTCCACAGAGACCTCTGATCACAGACGAAATCACAGCAGTGGTTTCGGGGAACAAGCACCACAGAGGATTAACTACCTGGCACGACAAGACAACGCGCATTCTGATCCGGGCAGGGGGATATTTGGCGCTGTCAAGTGATTAGTTTTAAGTCCCGCGATGGGGTTTGTTAATATTTAACTCCTGGGGAGAAATGTGCAGCGTTGACACATAATGGATTTTCTTTCCCGCTCAGAGTGTACTGCTCGGGGACTTTCAGAAACCAGTGATGGGTGACAGCCAATGATAACGGGCAGAACCTGTATAATTACTGTTCGTATAGTAGCAGCCAGCGCTAACACTGGATTAATCCTGCACCAACCGTGTAACACTACATAAGATTGGCGCTAAAAATAGAAGAAAAAAAATAAACACTTCTCATTCACAACGCTTTTACAGCTCAACCACCACACATCTCAACCCGTCTCTCTCTCCTCCACCTCTCTCTACCTGTCTCGCTCTTCCTCCTCTCTGCACCTGTCTCTCCCTCTCCTCCTCCTCCTCCTCCTCCTCTCTTCCGTTCTCTCTCTCTCTCTCTCTCTCTCTCTCTCTCTCTCTCTCTCTCTCTCTCTCTCTCTCTCTCTCTCACACTTTCGCGCACATCCAAAACTAGCAGACAAGCCGCAACAGCTTCAAAGAGCATAGATAACCGGGGGGGGGGGGGTCGGGTAGTGGGAGGGAGGTAGAGAGGCAGGCGAATGTGAGACTAATTCTTGGCACCACATGGGACGGCAATGTAATTTGCACCCGTAGCAGAGAGTGGCACCTAGCTGACTTTACATGTAAAACGGCCAAGAGAACTGGGCAATTTTTTCAGAGGAAGTTACTACACTCCCACGATGCGTTTTTTATTTTTTTTGTTATTGTTTCGGAGGGGAAGCTTTAATATAGACATATAAATATAATATAAAATACATAAACCTATATACGGACACCACACATGCACACACAGAAGGCCCATACAGGCTGAGGCCTGGTGTTTTCCTCCCAGGGTCCACACCAGCATCGAAGCATTATCATCAACGTCATCATCATCTTCATATTTTCCCCCTTGGCAGAGTAGTGGCCTTGGGGCACTCCTGCTTGAACCATTTGTCCAGCAGTCGCAGAAAGCTGTGTTCTCTTCATCGTCTTTCACCTCGCCTGCTGAACATCGATGACTCTCTATCCGAGCCGTCCACAGGTAAAATAACACCCTGTTATTTGCCCCCCCCCCCCCTCCCTCCAGACTGGCTGACGCTGCCTCACTCTTGCATCACGGTGGAAACAATGCTCTCTCTGAGGGCTGCAACGCCGCACATGGCGAAAGGCGCACACACACACCGCAACCGAGACACAATTGTACATAATGCAATAGTGTGAAATATTAACACGGCGGAGCACAATGACATCTGTGGATCATGAACATCTCCGGAGGGTGGAATGACGGCGGAAGAAAGAGGATAAAGTGGCAAGAAGTCACCGATGTGAAAATTTGATTTTTTAAAATACAGATAACAAAATGAGCTGAATCCCTGAAACCGTTGACCTCAAGCCTTGACTGGCTTACCATGAAACTAAATCAAAAATATTTTTCAGAAATAGAAAATATCAGTCAAAATATGTTTTGGACTATGTTTTTGACATCATTTAATTAGATATTTTGGTCTGTATTCAAGAAAGATACTGTTTGTTGTGTTAGTACCAGGAAAATACTGTGTGTACCCATTGTCACTGGTATGAGAAGGAGTAAGAAGACGGTGATGAAGATGAAGAACAAGGCTAGCCTAAGAAGTCATGAAAAGGCATCTCAAAGGAGGACCTGCTCAGTGTTTAATAGAACCCAACCAAAAACTGGATTTTAGGGGTCGGTGCTCATATCAGGGAATATTGATACATCGGCCGATATTCAAAATATTGATCGATCGGCCTTTGTTGGATTTTAAGGGTGGGGCAGCTCCTTGGGATTTTCCACTGATCCTCCAGCAATGCTACGGCCCATAGCAAACATTCAAATCATGAGCTAAAGGAACCAGTTAACAGTATGGGGAAGAGCTCCTAACCTTCACACAGAACATGATATACATAACTGTTAGTGTTTACCTGGATGTGCCTGTCAAATAAGGCATTTTAGAGCTTCAACCAAAAAAGTAGAGGATTTATAAACGGGTAAATTACATTTATAAATCAACACCATTTCTAATGTTTTCATATCGGCAAACATATACATCGGCTGATAAAATTGGCCAACAGATATATCGGTCTCTTATGTGTAATGTCTTCTGAGGTCTTGTGGCTGGGAAGAGGGGGGAACCATCATCTAAATCTTAATAGATGTTGTGGGAAAAGAAAAGGAGAAGAGCCAACCTGGCCATTCAGATTGAGACTATGTACACAACGGAAGACCAGAGTAAACGATGTAAGCCTTCCACCTCACGGAGCAGAGAGTTTGGATAGGATTTTGGAATGATGACACTGGAGGCTACAGATTGTGAACGCACCCTTTACACTCTCTCAGTGATTGAAAGGCACTGACGCACGGAAACTCAAGCGCAAATACAGAAACCTTCTTCATATCAGGAATAATTGCAACCAGACATGGTTCCCTTCATTCATGCAGGCACACATACTTCTGACGGCTTCAAATGACAGGATCTAACATCAGAGTAAGGCAAATAAAATACAGTTATCTCCTTTCGTACTGGTTCATTTGGAAATGTAATTAAACCAGAGAAAAGCAAGTTCTGAACATTAACAAAATTATGGTCAGATGGTGATGTTGTCATGTTCCCTTCTGTTTCAAAACATCAGAATTCTTCAGATGAATAAACTACTACTATTCTCAGATCTCACATCCTAATCACAATGTTCCAGAAACGTCTCCCCATGACCCAATCACACCCTTCAACACTTAACACAGGTGTAATCTGTCACTCCGTCACAAGTGTTACTGCCCTGTTAACATTGCACCGTTGCTTTAATATGCGCATCAATAAAACCTCTACATCTGCATCTCAGCTATAGATCCAGATTGCAAACATAAGGTTATTATGTTTGCAATCCGTTAAACCTCTGCGGATCTATAGCTGAGATGTGGGGTTATGTTCCATCACAGTCGGTCTGAATCCACTCCCTGCTGATTATGACGACTTGTTTAATTGTACAACTGGAATAAGGTGAGATGCTGTGAGGCTAATCGAGTGTTACTCACTGGCTTGCATGAGCTGTCCCTGGCGACCGAACACCTGGGAGAAAGGGCTTCGGTTGCAGGTGAGCATCTCCTCCATGGCTGCCGACTCCTCCACGAGATGAGCGAGAGTGGGAGAGTGGGAGAGGGGGAGAGGGGGAGAGGCACAACTTCGCTCGCTGTGGACCCAAGGGGCGCACGCCCGCGGTCAGCGTGTGGAGGAGAGGGGGGGGGCGGGGGGGGGGGGGGTGGGGGGGGCGGGGACCGCCGCTCTCCTCTCCTCTGATCTGCTCGCCGCTGCTGCAAGCGAGGGGGTCTTATCCAGCGATGG
>JAOPUA010000001.1:18304843-18319395 GCA_027122455.1 Trisopterus luscus | reverse complement strand
CACACACACACACACACACACACACACACACACACACATACACATACACATACACATACACACACACACACACACACCACCCCCCCCAAGGGATTCAGACCTCCAACGACCCCGGGACCCTGAGCTCCCATTGCCTGGATCTTCCTAGCGGCTTATATAGAGAGAGTACTGGTACTTCCTGTGGCGGGGGCGGAGCCTCTGCGCTCCATGCAGCGCAGTGTTAAGGAAGGGGGAGGAGCCTGTGCAGTTGTGGTGCGGAGGACACACAGGGTCCGGCGGTGGGGGGAGGGAGGGGGGTCCGAGGACGCTGAGGAGTGGACCTGGGGCCCGCGGACACGCCCATGTTAACATGCATGCCTTGTGACTTTAAAAACAACGACAACTGTATTTTCCACCAGTGCCCGAATCACGCTGTCCTTCACTCTGCCTGCAAGTGACTCCCCCCCCCCCCCCGCGCGCGCCCCCCCCCCGGCGGGCCCCCGGCGAACAAGCCCTGAATACTTAACGCCACCTTAGCAACAAACTAGCGGCAAGCTGCTGCGGCAGCGGCGGCGGTCCCCGCCGGGTGCGTCGGAGGGTGACCGAGCGGATGACGAGGAGAGATTCAATGAAAAGGAGAGACTACTCATGCCTGACAGAACGCTGCGGCGATGAGAATTACCGATCCGGGACGTCTGCAAACCTGTCTCCAAAGTTACCCCCCCCCCATGCAATAAGTTTATGAGAAGAAGAAGGTATGAACGTGTACCGGGACTAAGCGCGCTAAGGACTAAGTGGCGCCTGGTGGTTTTTCGTCAGATAACACGTTCTCTTCTGACCACCACTCAGCACCTGCCTGTCGAGCCCCCCCCCCCCCAGGCCCACTGATCCGTTGCCACGGACACCCCGCCTGGGGAGCAAATCGGATGACCTCAGGGTGCGTATGCTGCCGTGATATAATCTGATCGGTGCCTGTGTGTGTGTGTGTGGGTGTACCCATGACCTGGGGGAATTTCTAATTCCCCTGTAGAACCTTCTGTGTTTTTGAGTGTATGTGTGTGTGTGTGTGTGTGTGTGTGCGTATATCTTTGGGTGTGTGTGTGTGTGTGTGTGTGTGTGTCTGTGTGTCCTGTTTGGAGCCCTGGCATAATCTGGGGGCTCCTTCTGGCTGACCTTGACACAGGTCAACATGCATGCTCATGCCAGCAACAATGCAGTCGGCCTACACACACACACGCACGCACACACAGTACAAAGCACAAGAGCAAACAGGTATGTGTTGTTGTCAGTATATCTGGGGTGTGTACTTAATTAAATGAGTGACCTGGTAGTGTGTCTCCGACAAACATAGATCCCACAAGTCCTATGCACACACACAGACTCACACACTAAAAACACGCATGCACACAAACACAAAACACGCATGTGCACAGACTCACAAAAAGCACACCCACAATATGCACACTCAAGTACAAACATAAAATGCTGTTTTAATGCTATTATTGCCACATTTCGACACAACTCATTTATTTTGGAAGAATGATTTAATTCAATTGTTCAATTTAATATTTCTTGGAACACAAGCTGACCGTGCAAGTGTACACTATACTTCTATGTATAATTTGGTACAATAGTGTAGGCAAGTATTGCTTGCGCTAGGGAGAAACATGGCCCAAACACACACACACACACACACACACACACACATCACATGCAGACACTCCCATGAACAATGTGCATGTTTTCTTCCATGTGATGGATATTTTTACCCAGCGAACCCCACCATGCTGTCAGCGCAGATATTTCAAGCACCAGCGGTCCGGCCGGGAACGGAAATACAGACGATAAATGTGAGACAAGAAACCATTAGTCAAATGAACACGCTTCTGGCTGGAGATTGGGTGAACCTGACATTTCACATTTACTCGCTGTATTCGTTTAAGCCAAAGAGGAGGAGGGAGGGGAGGGGGGGTCACAAAGTCACTGAAGGTTACAAGAGGGAGACATATAAGGGAGAGAGGGATAGATATGCCGTGTTTATCCTGACCAGACATTGTTGGAAAAAATGGCTGCGGATTAGGGTCCCAATAGTTTGACCGCATTATTTAAAGCAAACGTTGTGATTCATACAAGCTGCACAGCCACATCACACAGCAGTATATGCACAGCAGTACATACTGCTGTACAGACTACAGCAGTATGCACAACAGTACATGCGGTTGCACAAACTACCGCAGTATTTACACAGCAATACATGCAGTTGTACAAACTACGACAGTGTACACTGAAGCACATGCAGTTGCAGAAACGACAGCGGTAAACACAGCAGAACATACTGTTGTACAAACCACCACAGTACTTGCCATCAAAAAGAAAAAAAAGAAATGGGCCATTTTGATTTGAAAATAAAAACACACAAAATAGAAAACAAGGGATGGGGATGGAGGAGGAGGTGGAGGTGTGAACAGTAAAGGAAAGGTCAAGGGTGCCCACCTCTTCAACCCGAGGTAACTAACCAAACGTTAACCAATTACACAGAGAACGGAGCTATCAAAGCACACAAAGAAGAGTGTCCTTAATATAATCAAATTCATTATCATGTAATTACATAACCAATTCTAAAAGGCTGGAAGAGCCTACAGATTAAAGGAAGCAGGATTTCCTTCAGAAGATGACGGTGTGTGTGTGTGTGTGTGTGTGTGTGTGTTGGCTGGATGGTTTACGTGGGTGGGGGACGCGGGCGGAAGTGTCTATCCCGTCTCTGGTGTTTGTTGTCTAACTGTGAGCGGCAGGAGCTCCGAGGATTATGGGGGATTACGGCGAGTGTCGCTGGTCATGTGCTCCGCCCGCGGTCTGTTCTGACACCCCTTACCTCATGGAATAAGGAAGCAAGAACGCGCCCGCGAAGGTTAGGTCACACGCACCCACGCCACCCAAAACACACGGTGACACGCCTCGCTTGGAGCGTCCTCCGCCTCTCCCCCCTCCCCTCCCCCCTCTCTCTCACACAATTTCCTTTTTTTTTTTGGAGTGAGACTTTCCTCTTTTTAGGGCACCGTTTATCTTATTCTCCTTTTTTGATTACAAATTCTTCTTCGTCGGTGCACAACCTCCCTCAGCCTCCTCAACCGGGACCTCCTTCCTTATCGCTCTTCCCTTGGACCTTCCAGGCTGTGCATTTTTATTGAGGTCCTCTTTGTGGGCGCCTCCATGTCTTCAGGCCCCCGGGGATCTACCGCCAACCTCCCCAGCAGGAGGCTAGCAACCAGGGGGGGGAACACAGACCAAACAAGCCATGGCCCCCGGAAGAAGCTGAGTGCTGGAATATAAAACCCTCCCGCCGAGGACCTATCTCTGCAGACAAGGAGACCACCCTCCTCCCATCGGTGAGTGCGAGCTGTGGTTTCGGAAATTCATGTTTGGTTGCGTTCACCAAGCTCCACTCTACTCCCAAGCATCAGCAGTTCAGAGCAGAGATAACGAGCACTGCTTTCTCAAGTCAAAGATAGAAGAAAGGATTTATGCAGTAGACTAGAACCAATACAACTACAGGGATAGACCGAGGAATGTCTAAAACTGCTTTGGATTTCCAGAGGTGATGAAGAATGTATGGAAGGCTTGGGTGTGTGTGCAAAGTTTTTAGAAGAGTTGCTTGAAAGCTTGAAAGAACTACTGCAGTTTGGACCTAACTATGCTTTGTGTTTACAAAACGTAATGTCCAACGATTATTTCTAAACCCCCCCCCCCCTTTTTAGAACGTTGCGTGCAAACACTTTGCACTCGCCGTGTCTCCCTGTGCATCATGGGATATCTCTGAGAGTGACACATGTGTTCCCACTAATCTGAAGTTATTTAAGATCGGATCCAGTCAGGAATCTTAGTTTAGACTCTTCAAACACTGTTTATCTCCATTCAGGCATTTGAGAGACACTTTTATCCTAAGCTACTTGAACTAAAACGAATAATACATGACGAGCAGGCAGAGGTTAGGGGGTATTGCTCAAGGATGCCTACAGGTAGACTGCAGCCGTCGGACTTCAAACCCACGAATATCCAGTCCTCAAGTAATGTTTTTTCTTCTTTAGCCAGCCTCCTACCACCAAGCACAGCCAGTCCTGAGCTGAGATCAATGCTTTATTCAGCAAGAGAGGGATAAGGGTCTCTTCAGGTCTAAAATAAACGAAGGTTGTGCAGGAGGACTGCGCTTCAGAATGGTTACATTTTCCTGATCTTGGAGCATGTAGAATGAGTTTGAACTGATACAGGAGAGGTTAACTCTAGGTAACTCTGAAACATTTAAAAGGCAGATGGTCTGCTCATGGTAATCCATTCATTCATTTATCCATCCATTATTATTATAAGGAGGTATGAGATTATCAGAGATGATACATTGTACGACACACACAAACGCCAGTTACTGTATGATAGGTTCCCACTCTCATGACGTGAGTCACAGGTGGCTAACCGTTCTGTGGAGCTAACAGTCCTCTCTACCCAAAGCAGAGGTGTCTCACAAATGTGAGGACGGGTATAAAGGCCGTTACTTGGAAGAGTCCTAGAAACCCTTAGTGTTAAAGGTGAACTGTCAGGATCCTCGATTTTCTATTACAAAAGATACAAAAGATTTCCTCTTGTGGACAGAAACATCAAATCTGTTTCAATGGGAAAAAACCTTTAAAGTTTTACTATTTATCTCAAGGGTCAAGGATTTACGTTCTCCATTGGTCCAGTATGGCCCAATGAGGTAACAGATCTCCTTTAAGGTTATATTCTATACAAGACCAAATTAAAAGTGCAGCATTTGCACTCATAGTGTACTGTACTGGAATCAATCCGTGGGTCGACATACGGTGATGGATGTGATTGTGTTTATCATTTTGCAGCCATGAAAACACTTTTAAAAGCAAATAGAATAAATCGCTTCCATCCATATTGAGAACATCTTCAAACCTTTCAATCTTCCACCTGGATCCACCATCACTCCGTAACTGTTCCATTCAAACGTCACTTTAGCCGAACTTACGATTTCCAATCGGGTCAGGCCATTTTGAAGTGGTTGACCTTTGACCTACAGGATGTTGTAGGCGTTGAACTCATCCTCTTTTCAGACAGACTTGTAAACACAGACCAGGGACTTAGTCCCAGCAGTTAAGCCAATTAGCACCTTTTACCATTCACTACTACACCGCGGCGTGGGAGATTACAGGCTGCTTATCAGATTACACTAAATATACTGAATGTATTAATATTTCACAATTACATTTCATTCACAGACACAAATCTGGTAATTAATAAAGTCACTGAGACTGCAACCCTGTCTAACCATAGTGATCGCAGTGTCGCAAATGTATTCAGCAGTTTGCCGCACTCCTTTTAATAATATCGTGGGCTCATTTTAATCCTACTTTCATGTGAGGTTGATCAATAAATGTGTTCCTCGCTTTCATCCAATTATGCCTGCCTGTGTCCGCGGTCAAAGCTCTAGCCTTGCGATCTCCCAGTTATAAACCCTTACCCTTTTACTTAAAAGTACTAAAACACACAAACACTGCAGCATGTACCCCTCCAATCCCAGACCAATCGATAGGACTGAAGATCTTCAAAAAAACATCTGAAGATTATTCCCAGAAAATAAGATCAGGAGAGGGCGAGACGGAGAGAGACCGAGACGGAGAGAGGGAGAGAGATCATTTGCCGTGCATGTGCCTCTTTTCTGAAGGACTTTGTGTTCATCATTTTCCATCCTAACAAATTCATACCGTACAATTATAATAGCACAATCCTCTTTCTATAAGTCGTCTCACCATCGCATATAAAGAGTCTCTCTCTACCTTGATGCCATAGTCTCTCTCCCATCGCTCTGTCAGGTCTTATTCTTTTGTATTACAGATCCTGACCTGAAATGGTAGCTCGACTGTCAATCAAAATGGCATGTATTCAAAGTAGTACCTCATAGTTCAGCTATGTCAGAAATTAGCAAAGCGCGTGGTGAGTCTGGATTCATAATCCTAATTAGTAGACATTTCGTGGGCACAAATAACCTTAGAAGCACCCAATAACTACTCAGGGTCTGTACACACAAATCACAAAGAACAAACGACGCAAAGAGAAAATTACCCATGATGCATTGTGACTAGAGAAGTCAGCTTATAGCAGCAGCTAGTTTCTAAATTTAGATGCTATTAATAAAATAATGAAAGAACAATATTCTCTCTTCGGCTTAACTAGATGGCATACTAGATGGCAGGCTATGGTGGTGCCCTAAATTTAAATTTGAGTTAAGAGTCACGTCACTCAGATATATCCCAGGCTAACTATACCTTCCTTTGTCTTCCCTTGGGTTTCTCTAAAACCTGTAGCTTGGCAAAACATTGGATTTATTACGATTCAATTCATGGCGATAAAGTAATTACTACCAGTCAAAAGGCCATCAAATACACAGAGCACAACATGGACATTAAATTCCCTGTGTAACAGCCACCACTGTGCAGAACGGGCGACAGACTCAGATAAATCACATGTTAAATAGTGTCTATCACAGCGGCGCACCGGCACCACGCTCCGCTGCGAAGCCTCTTGTAACTGGCAGTTGGTTCTCCATATGGACCAATCAGAACAGACGGACAGCCACCTCTAATCAATCCTATTAACTGGCACAATAATTAGCTTCCTGTCGCACTAAGGGAGAGTTCCTGCGTCGCTGTGTACGCTCCGGCGACTGCCCTCCCAACACCTTCGTCCTTGGAACCACCGCTACGCGCGGGAATAAATGGAGAAAATCGAGTGAACGGTAGATTAGTAGCGAGTTTACAGCGGCTGTGGTTCTAAACGGTTTTCTGGGCGCCACCTGTGCTGTGCACGTTCTCTCCAACGCCAGACGCACATGCGCCCAGCTCTTGTTAAAGATGCAGTGGGTGATTTTTTCCGGCGATTTGTTTCCACAAAAGGTGTGGTTTGAATCGACTGTGTGCCCACACAATGTTGTTCACCTGAAGTCCACAGGTGAAAGTAGCGTTCCACATCCTTTCCCAACGTTTGTTTGATTTTCTTTGTTTACATCCGTGTTTGTGTCCAGGCTCATGCACATGCCTTTCAAAGTGTGAGATACAATTATTGTACGTGAGCAGTGAAGAAGACAGCTGGCGATGAACCATACCCGTTTGTGATTTAACTGGGGCGTGTGGGTGAAAACGGGGGGGGGGGGAGGGGGGGAATGGGGAATAGCATCAGAACAAAACACAGAGGTTCCAAATAATCCGCCGTCGTACCTTTAAGTAAAGTCTACTTTATTTGTAGTCCTTAATCACAGTTCTCAAAGGGCTTTCCAGGCTAACCCTAACCCTAATACAACACGTCGTTACCCTAAGCTCTCTGAAGGGCAGGGGTTTTGCTGACCCCGGCTGAGACACAGGCCCGGGGTAGCCATCAGGATGTTCCGGAGGTTTCCCGTCGGGCCGGTCCACTTTCAAATGTTTTTTGGGCCGCTTGGGTGGGGAAAAAAAAATACTTTGACCATTATTTTATCTTCTCCGAAAGTAGACGTTCTTCATTCATCTGACATTTCAGCCCCAGCGTCGCAATAAATGTAATATGGATTATACAATAGTAGCGTTAGTTCACCCCCCCAATTATATCAGTTGGTTTGGTCCATGTTGAGTCATTTCTTGAGCGGTAACAGAAGAGAAGACAGAGAACAGACAAAACAGACAAACAAACAAAAAAGGGCACTGGAGGAAGATGTGTATGCAATGGATTAACATTGTATGTTTTATATATAATTGATAGTTAAAGTACGTTTTTTCTTATAAACAGATCCTTGAGGTGGATTTTCCATTTGCCAAACGTTGATCCAATATACAGTAAAAGGGGATAGTAAGAGTTTTGCGCTGTACATTTATTCAAATTCCTTCCACCCCTGATAAAAGTGGGCCTGGTAGGTATGGACCTGAAACTCCCGGGCTGAAAATGCTTCCCCCCTCCGACCCTGCTGTGACCTGTGACATGCCCCTATGCCACCACGACCACCATGGAGAAGGAGCCATTGCAATGTCTGATGTTCCGTCGCTCACTCACGCTTAACTCAGGCACATATATAACCCTACCCCTATCTACCACACAACCATTGGCTGTACACTACAGATTGCTTATTTTTCTAGAATCTAGAATCCTCCATCCATGCCATGTATTTATATAGTCATTCATTTTAGCCATTTTATATTAATATCGTCTAATGTCTGTGTTTGCCGACACCCTTGTCAGGTTGAATTCCTTGCACATTTGTAAATTGGCGAATAGCTAGTTAGTATTAGTTCTGTGCACAAATCACTCATTTGGAAATAAATTATTATGCATCATCAACTTTCAGCGGTTTCGATTTTCGATTGCGCTCATTAACATTTGTGTATTCCATTAAATATCAACCAGGCCATCAGATCCAGATAGCACTCGTAAACACATTCAACCCAATTAGAGGGAAATCACGTTCATCAAGTTCAAGTAATGTCCAAGCGAAAGCGATGTCAATCAATGTCAGGAACCCTTCCAAAAAGTCAATTAAGTGGGGTATTCTTTAAATATTCTGTCTGTCCCCCCTGTCTAGCGACCCCAAGCTCCCTCCAGTGAGTCCCTGGCTGTGTGTGTGTGTGTGTGTCTGCATGTGTGTGAGCCAGAGCCATGATTTTGTCAGGGATCTAACGCCGTGTGTGTGTGTGTGTGCATATGTGCACGTGCGTGCGTGTGAGAGTGTGCCTGTGTGCAAGCGACCAATTGTTTTGCTGACATCGTCTTAGACCTCATTCATCATTACCCTAATTAGCCACCTCACTGAGTCACACTGTGGTCGTCTCAAATGGCGAGGGGCATGGGCATGTGCCCGCGCCCGTCTGTGTGTGTGTGTGTGTGTGTGTGTGTGTGTACGTACATGCGTGCACAGGCCTGTCTATCCCGGAGTCCGTCTCCCCCGGTGCAGAATAGAAATTAAGACATGACTCACAGGGTAGAAATGCGGGGAGGAATAGCTCCGTAAATGTCACGGTGACACCAAGTTAAGCTAAAGTTAAGATTAAACAATGCACTGCAAGAAGCTATTTGCATAATGGAGGGATGGTGGGGTGGCTGTCTCCATTCAGGAGCCATGTCTGCATTCATATCGCAGGATTTTCCCTAATCCGTCCCAATGCGCAGGGCGGCGGCGGTGGTGGTGGTGGTGGAGTGTGAGGGGCGAGAAGTTAGAGGATGGCTGATAAAGTGTGGAAGACACCACGTCACAAATGGCTGGGTAGAGGCGGGCTCAGCTGGATGTCTATCTGTGGAGTGAGTGAAGAGTTGACGTTGTCTGCTAGCGCCAGCTGGCACAACGTGGAAGGACGTAAACCAGAATATTTAACATGGGCTGTAGAAAATGCGTGGGAATGTTGGGTTGCTTGCAGTTTTTATTCTAAGCGGCACACGATGAAGATGTGCAGAGCCAGGAGTCTGAACAGAAAGGTCGCAAAGGTCACAAGGAAATCAATACTGAGGGGTTTATGCTGTTATAGATGCACACTTAACTGAAGGAAAAGTGAGGTTTAATACAAATTCAACACCAACATGTTTATAGATTATTTATACAATTATATAAACTATATAAATAATACAAACTTGTGTACTTTGTGGTTGGCTTTGCTCAGTAAAATCAAAGCTTTGAAAAGGCACCAGGTCTCGAAAAATGGATTCAGAAAATGATTTATTGATGAAGTGTTGAATGCAGAGTCAACAGTGTAAATAAAAAATACCTAAAGAACAAACTGTTTCTATTTGTACATGAATAGCAATACATTAGCATCAACAGAACAAGCATAATGCAGCTATCTATGCGTTGCATAAGGCACAGGCCATAAATCATAAGTAACAAACTGTACAATTTTGCCAAATAAATGTATTTATACCAGACACACAAGTGTCTCAATATGCATTCAATGTGCCAGTGTGTGTATCATCTATATATATATATATGTAAGGATAATTACAAGCAGCAAAATGAAAACCACTTTTTTTGTTTCGTGTCCTAGGCAATGATTGGCAGAGAGGTAGGGAAGAGAGCGTGACGACTGACAGCCGGCTGATCCAATGGCGTGGTCGGAGCCACAACCGAGGACAAACTCCAGACCGGGACCCAAACCGAACAGGGAGCGCTCCGGCTCCTCCCTCGGCTCAGACAGGACGTTCCCATCAAACCCTCCGCGGGTTCAGCTCCCGACCTTCGCCTTACTCCTCCCCCGTCTCCTCCCCGTCCTCCTCCTCCTGCTCCTGGGCTCCCCCCACCCGGGACTCGCCGGGCCGCCCCCTCGCCCCGCCCGCCCCCCGCTCCTCTCCGGCCAGCCCTTCATAATCTTCTGGGGCGTGCCGGACGCCTCCTGCCCCGGGGGGCCCGACCTGACCCCGCTGGGCGTGGAGCCCGAGGGCCGCGTGGCCGTGTTCTACGAGGACTCTCTGGGCAGCTACCCCTACTTCCTGGACCGCGACACGCCCGTGAACGGGGGGCTGCCGCAGCACACGCGGCTCAACGGCCACCTCCAGAAGGCCGGGGAGGACCTGGCGGCGGCGCTGCCCACCCCGAGGTACCTGGGGCTGGGGGTGCTGCGCTGGGCCGAGTGGACGCCGCAGTGGGCCCGCAACCGGGAGAAGCAGTCGCTGTATCTGGACGCCTCCAGGGCCCTGCTCAGAAGCTTCTTCCCCGACTGGACCCCCGTGGAGGTGGAGAAGTGGGCGCAGGTGAGGAGGAGGCGGAGGACGGGGTGTGTGTGGCGTCAGAGGGCTTAGTAACGGTTCCACGTTTGACACCGACGCCAAGGACCACGCAGACGCGTCAACGCCCGTCGTGAACCTGTTTTGGGTTCGGCGTCGGGGTTGACGAGGGGTTTACGTTAGCGGGCCAATCACAGCCCTCGCTGCTGCTGCTGCGTTGCCTGCGGACCCTCCTTGTGTCTGGCCCTTGCAGTCGACACAAGGAGGGTCCGCAAGAACATAATGGGTCTGTAAACCCTCTTGCGTCGCGACAACGTGGAACCATAACTAAGCCTTTAGGGAGGGGGGGGATCAGGAATGTGAGGAGAAAAATGAGGCGTGAACTTGATGAAACAGGAGAGGATAGAAACGGTTCCACTTGTTTCCAAGGGATTCGCTCCATTACCTTGTATGTGATTTTAAATCTTTGCATGCTGCTAACCAATCAAATATTTTCTATTCGTTTTCATTTCTACAGACAGGCAGATAATATGTAAAAAAAAAAAAGTATGATTGAAAGGGAAAGGATATGGAGATTCGACACTAAGGAAAACAAACACAAACTAGGTGCAAGCGGCCTCTCCCAGTGCTCATGGTGCACCTTGATGATGTCACACAGGTGGACTTCGAGGCAGCGGGCAGGTCCATACTCACAGAGACTCTCCGTGAGGTACGGCGGCTGCGCCCCAAAGCATTATGGGGGGTCTCGCCGTACCCCACCTGTTACACGCTGGAGCCCAGCCAGACCCCACCTAACAACACGGGAGGATGCCCCGCCCCGGAGATGGAGCTGAACGACCAGCTGCAGTGGCTATGGAAACGAAGCTCCGCCCTCTACCCCTTCCTCTCCCTGGAGAAATTACAGGTAATCGTTTTTTCCATATGACTTTCTATTATCAACGCACAACTAGATGCATAAAACAAAAGTAAACCTCCTATCTGCCAAGACCAGTTTTTCATGTCACTTCAGTACAAGGCCTTTAAATGTTATTCTAAGCATCTTTTGAAAGATAGATCAAAATATGCAGCATATTCCAGCATTCAGCATATTCCATTAAATCAAAGTTGGTCTTGTAATTAAAATGTCTCATTATCTGTCTGATTGGTTTGAAGGGTGGAACATCCGGTGCCCGGCTTCTCCTGTCCAATCAGATCAGAGAGGCGCTGAGAGTGGCCTCCATGTCCGGGACCACCTACGATCTACCCGTGTTCCCATTGGTCAAGAGCACATACACCTCGACCAATACCTTCCTGTCACAGGTGAGACATACAGCACCCTAGTCCACTCTGTTACTCTCTTGCGCCTTAATACACACACACACACACACACACACACACACACACACACACACACACACACACACACACAAACACACACACACCAATATATATATTGAGGAGCAGGAAGCAGATTGCTTGTCTCCGAGACTTAAGGCACATGGACGGTGCGTAGGAGGATATATGGACTGGCAGGGCGAGTAGGCGCGGGGGCAGCGATGAGCGAGCGGAAGGCGTGAGCAGACGTGATGTGATGTATAAACATCAGAGCGAAACAGCAGGCCTCTTCCCGGCCGGGCGAGAGATTAATAAAGGTCGACCGCGGCGTCTCCGCTGTATTGGTGCGACGTGTCACTCGTCTTTTTCCCCCCGCCGCCGCCGCCGGGGCGACCGCTCCCGGCCAGACAATCTCAGAGGATGTCATCATGATTTATGTACTTCCTACGATCTGGGCGGAGGGGGTTCAGCCCAACTTATTTTATTTTTTTTATAAAATCTTGTTCGGCGTGTAGTAAACATTAAAGACCGTCTCGCAGTCTGCATCATCACGGAGGTGCTTCCCTGGGGGAAAGACAGAGCAACTCTGTAGTATTGGGAGAAAGCAAAGATAAGGTAAACGCTTTAGTCCGCGACCCACAGTTCATACTTTTTGATGTGTGTTTTGCGCAGGAAAAGCAAAGATGCTGAGCTAAGGTCAGACCTTTGTCAGCAGTCCTATTTGACACCATCTGGCCTGGTCCTTTCGCACAGTAGTATTAGCATAATAGTATTCGTAGTAGTGTTTACTTTTAGACTTTTTACATGCAAAATCATCCACACAAAAGCAAGATTGGAAAAGACGAAGGGTGAGTTGTTGTTTTTTTCTCCGCTGCGGGGTAACTAGAAATTTCTGTGATTAAACTACCAACCGTTGTGTGCTCAGGCTGACCTGCTCCACACCATAGGAGAGAGCGCAGCCCTGGGAGCCGCCGGAGTAGTCATCTGGGAGAGGGAGGATACTAAAACAGAGGTAGGTACCGTTACATCACTCCACAAAACACACATATGCCTCCCTCTCCATCACTCCCCCACTGTTCACTCATGCTTCCCTTCACTTTGTGTCGGTTTTTACTGGCCCTAAAGTGCCCCAGGGTGTTTTCCGTGTTAAAGCCTCCAGGTGGGGAGACGTGTGGGAATGTACGTCACCTTCATTCATAGCGTGTCTATTAGGGATCTTGTGCAAATCGGTTTCTCCATCACAGTTACCGCATTTTTCTAATCTAGCAGACGGTTTCCATCCAAAGTCACTTATTAAACTGAGACGTAGGTCTTAAAAGAAGCAGACAGGGGTGAGCGTGCCTCCAGCTAGGAGTGGGGACATGGGGATCAAACCCAGTACCCTTTGTACTGGAGCGGAGCACCTGAACCGCTGAATCATCCTGTCACGTCTATCTGTACGCTATGTTTTTCTTTCTTTCTTTCTTCCTTCCTCTCCGGTTCGTCCGCCGTCTCACCAGAGGGAGTGCGGAGACCTGGCCGAGTTTACTCGTCAGGTGCTGGGGCCGTACTCGGTCAACGTTACCACGGCGACCAGGCTGTGCTCCAGCGCTCTGTGTCAGGGGCGGGGCCGCTGCGTCCGTCAGAACCCGGGCAGCTCGGCTTACCTCCACATGCCCGCGACCACCAAGAGGGTGGAGGAGAAGGTGGAGGACAAGGAGGAGGTGAGCCAGGGATCATACCTAGATGAGCGGTTTTCTCAAAGATCTAAAATTTCACACTGCAATTCTCCTGACTTAGTATTAGGTTGACTAAATCACAAACAGGTCCAATGGTTTCTGCGAGAAAAACCCCCCCCCCGAATAAAACGCTTATTTCGTTGCACAATGTTGTTTTTGTTGTTTTGTCACCGTGCCCCAGCCGGACGCAGCCCCAGCCACGGAGCAACCGGACACCACCACGGTCCCGCCGGACGAACCCGACCCGGCGGAGATGTGGAAGAAAGACTTCCTGTGTCAGTGGTTCGAGACTTCAGAAGAGGCCGTCTCCGACCAGGAGTCCCCCAAGGACGGAGCCCCCATTGTGGGCCGGGGAGCACAAAAGACCGAGGATGTGGAGGGCCCCGCGGGAGCCTCGACCGTAAAGGACTCCTCCCTGGGGGAGCCGGGAGACAGCGGCACGTCTGTGGCTGGTAGTCCGACGCCTTCTACATCTGACGTGGCGACGGACCAGGGGACCAAACCAGGCTACCAGATCACAGCCCTCTTGCTGGTGCTGCTGGCAGAGGAACTGCTCCTGGTCCGTTAGAACCATGGCGTTGGTAGAGACGGCTTAAGTTAACGCTTAAAGCGAACCAGATGGCCACCATCCATTCTGCTCAAGTGTCCTTGGAAAAATAAAAGATTGTAGAGACTCTCACCCGTGCACTTTGACATCCCTGTGGACCAGGGAGAGTGACAAGACTCATCTTCCCCAGTTGTTTATGGGAAGGAGGAAGAGCTTGTAACTCAAGATAGCCTTTCTGGGCGGGGGGGGGGGGGGGGGGGGGGGGGGGG
>JAOPUA010000001.1:18176234-18187016 GCA_027122455.1 Trisopterus luscus | reverse complement strand
GAGAGAGAGAGAGAGAGAGAGAGAGAGAGAGAGAGAGAGAGAGAGAGAGAGAGAGAGAGAGAGAGAGAGAGAGCGGTAGAGGGAGACATTTAGAGCCACAGAGAGGACCCACCACCGATCTTCCCTGTGACAACACTTCAGTCAGTGCCAGCGGGGTCTCAGCAGAAGCAGCAGTGCCACCACACATCTCCCTGCTGATAGTTTACTGATGGCCGGGGCGGGGCGTGGCCACAGCATCAAACAGCAGAAATGTCAAGCACAAAACAGGGAAAGTCCACGACTGAGAAAAGTTCACTTTGCACCCTAGCAACTGGGCCTTTGTCAAACATGAACATTCATAACCGACCAATAGATGTGGTTCTGATTGGTTGAAATAATACCCACTGGATGTAACCATATACTGTGGTAAGGGAATCTACCAGGGGGTCCTGTGGTCATGGATGTGATGAATTTCTGCCCTAATACATCCCTATTTGTTAGATTTCTAGGGTCTTGCTTTGTCAGCTGCAGGAAGAAGTGCGGTTAATTGATGTTCAGATGTAGACCCCTCTAACTCTGAAGCAGATATAAGCTGTCATTACACGGCTCTTCTCTAACTGCTTCGCTTTGCGTTTTTGTTGCGATCTAATTTAGCAAACTGATGATTATCTGTGTACGTACGATCGA
The DNA here is from genome assembly GCA_027122455.1 of Trisopterus luscus. Classification (NCBI taxonomy): domain Eukaryota; kingdom Metazoa; phylum Chordata; class Actinopteri; order Gadiformes; family Gadidae; genus Trisopterus; species Trisopterus luscus. Next base: position 18,186,350 of record JAOPUA010000001.1, on the reverse strand, counting down.
TTGAACGTACATCCATTTCTCTAGGGGGCATATTTGCGAGAATCTTAGACTTAACTGCTAGAATCTGTGATTGGTGTTTTAGCAAATGTTCACCTCGGGGTTGTTAGGACAGCCTGCGTCTTCGTTTCATAAGATAACACAGGACTGATAGAGCAGCATGCGAACCACCGTTCAGCTAACGGCAAGCGAGCATTGGCTTTACGGCTTCGCTGTTATTTGCCACCTGTTGCCTTTTCAAAATGTGGCTGCTCACTAACGATTCAAACGAATTTTTCCATTTCAAAAATGTCTACACTTCCTCTTTTCATCCGTGTCGTTCGTTTAAGATGAGATAAAACAGACAAAAGAGAGAGATGTAGAGATACAGAGATACAAACACACTTTATTTTACATTCGTTTATACTCTGTTGGACTACAGCTGTTATTCTCATTGTTAATTTCTCAACCTTTGGGGAGGAGGGGAGGTTTTTAAATGATTATTTTTATGTATGTGTTGTGTTGTAGCATTGTTCCTATACTGGTGAAGATGTGACCCTTGTCCAGTCCTTGGTGACATTGGCCCCGTTGAGTTCATGTCTAGCTAACACTGCCCTCTAGCGGCCAACCTCGGCCATCGATTTGCATAACACTTCAAGTTATGAAACCTTTGCATTGAGGAATGAGACTGCATTTCATTACGTCCCCATTCTGGTCGATGTAAAACATATTGGAAATACATCCAATGTTAACGTATGATATTGTAGCCAGGGTGAGGCACGGTTTTCGTCTCAGTCTTTTCATTCTCCAATTTGAAAACCCAAGTCATCTTACCTCGAGACGACGTCGAATCACAAGTTTCTGCGGTGTTCAATTTCGAGTCCAAGTTACCAGATCACCAGTCCACATGTTGCACCCCAAGTAGTTGTGTACACTCTCCTAAAGATCTTCAAACATATCTAATCCATCAGTGATCGATTTTGTTTTTGCTCTGCAACAGCATCACAACATCCCCAGCTCTGCAGCGGTCCTGTCCTCCGGCAGAACACTCACGACCCGACACCGCTCAGCCCCCTTCCACGCTGAAAGCCACCGTCAGACCTAAAGCGCTGCGGCCACATGACAGACATGTGTACAAACGATCTGCCTCTCAAGTCTGAAGCCACACTCATGCCTCAACTAAGATCAAAAAAACCGTCTAAGAAATATTGAACACCATACGATAGTAGTTAGAGCAATTTGCTTTATAATAGGTCGAATAAAAAACAACAACGTTGAATTTACTTGTTAAACAAATAAATGAATAGAACAGTGTATAAAAGATTGTGGAAAAAGTAGATAGAGCAATATATGAAATTAAGCCTTGTAAATATCCACTGTAAATATCTGCAAACACTAAATATCATCCGGTGAATATGATCGAGTCACGTCTTTCCAACAGATGGCGCCAGACGTCCGTTTTTGTTTAACGTTGTCGTTTTCAATACCGACCACCGACCCTTGTTTCTTGTGGTGGGTCAAGACAAAACTATAGGGTCCAGAGGGGCCCCGTTTATGTGTTGTTTCCCTTGTCTTGCTAACTTGTTATTTTTCCTTTATTAGGATAAGGACCGTTCGTTGAATGTGGCCAACATTAAGTTAATGTGTGAAAGGTCCTGACATCGGCAGGGAGCTGGTTCCACAACTGCGGTGGAGAATAGTTGTGACTTTCATGACCGACCTTTGCTTGCTCTTAGCGATGGCGGTACCAGACGTCCAGCCGAGATAGTTGAGCGGAGCGCCCGAGCTGGGGTGTGTGTGGTCTTACCAAAGCTTGGAGGTCGGCAGGGGCAGTTCCATTGACCGCCTTGTAGGCCAGTACCATCATCTTGAATCTGATGCGAGCTACTACAGGGAATGGAGGTACCGGAAAAGGGGGTGTCACATTAGGGCATTTTTAAAATCACAACATTAAAATCCAAAGCAAAACTCACCGTTAAACATGCGCTCTCAAATAACTGAAAATGTTGAAATGTAGGCCTACATACATTTATAATATATTCGTCATATAGGCTAGGTAAAGGTGTATATTTGGATGAATGCGTATTTGTTTTACAAATTCTTTTCTTTTAAAGAAGAAAATATACAAAGGAGATGAAACATAGTATAGTGGAAAAAACTGAAAAAAAAATAGTTTCATGACTTAATTGAAACAAAATCATCAATCATCATTCATGGTCAATATATTTACAACACCATATTACAACGTCTTTGTAATGCCTTACAATGTCACTCAGATCATGTTCCCTGGCAGCACGTGCACATTCAATGGTATAAAATAGCAGACGTTGTTTTATGCTCACAGGGATAAAGGCATGAATCAGGGGTAAAAATAGGGCCTGGCGCTTGGGCCTGGCCTTGCCAGCGCCTGGCAGACTCCTGGAGGAACATTCTTGGAAGAATTAAACCATGTGATCTGTTTCACTGTGTGTCCCAGCGGCCTTAATGTCCGCCTGAATGGCTGTCTGTTGTGTTTGGACCACTAGATTAGTTGGACACTGCGTGGGCATTTGGCACCTTCATTCGGCATGAGAATGTTCTTTGCTTTTATCTGGTGGTAGATCTAAAACGCCGCTTAATACCTGAGGGCTTGGTCTAGTAAGTCCAATTACACCCCTTGTTCAGCAAAGGGACCTTGGGGAAATGGAGGCCGGGCTGCCAAATTACTGCTGTGTTTGATTATTATTATATGATGATGAATGAGCGAGGGGGAGACACGCCGATGGTTTGTTCTAGAGGTCCAATGGTCGCGACCTGTGTCATTATTTCGGAGCCCTCCACCCCATCAGTAGGTGACTGGAGACAGGGAAGGAGGGAGCTGTGGGGGAGCCGTGTTGGTTCAGGGGGAGAAGGAAGGGGAGGATGAACAGAGACAAGACAAGGAGGTTAAAGAGCAGGGTCATAATACCCTGAGATATGTCTTGAGGATCTATCCTTTTATGTGTTCATTTTCATTGTTTTGGTCAACCCTTGGTATCCGTAAGTAACCTTTAGTTCACTGATGACCGAGTTTTGTTACGTTGGTGATACTTATTTTAAATCTAAAGAGTCCCAGTGTTGTCCTTGTTACTTTCACCATAGTATTTTCAAATTTTGACATCAAAGAATTGATTAGGGTATTAACAGTTTGTTGAGAAGGATCATTCTTCATAGTTTGGACTTGTGTATCATGACCCCTCTGGTTCAAATTGTTGCAGGTTTCCAATGGATGAAGTGTATAGAGAACTGGTAAATGTTCACTTAGTCTGACCGAATGCCTTGCTTTCGCCAGTCTAGCTTCCTCTATTCTGTTTTCCTTTGCTTTGATATTCGTGATAGCAGCCAGCCATTAGTCCATCAAGCTTCCCATTCCTTCCTTTGATACAATCTGCCCTATCACAGCCCAAGTGCCACCAGATTCCCCTGTCTAAATTCTTAGGGTCTTCCTGCTCTCTTGTAGAGGAATTCTTGTGCATGTTCAACGGTATAAAATAACAGATGTTGTTTTATGCGCACAGGGATAAAGGCATGAATCAAGGGTAAAAATAGGGCCTGAGCATTGGGCCTGGCCTTGCCAGCGCCTGGCAGACTCCTGGAAAAACATTCTTGTAAGACTTAAACCATGTGATCTGTTTCACTATGTGTCCCTGCAGCGGCCTTAATGTCCGCCTGAATGGCTGTCTGTTGTGTTTGGATCACTAGATTAGTTGGACACTGTGTGGGCATTTGGCACCTTTATTCGGCATGACACTAATGTTCTGTGCTTTCATCTGGTGGTAGATCTAAAACGCCTCTTAATACCTGAGGGCTTAGTCTACTAAGTCCAATTACACCCCTTGTTCAGCAAAGGGAGCCACCTTGGGTAAATGGAGGCCGGGCTGCCAAATTACTGCTGTGTTTGATTATTATTATATGATGATGAATGAGCGAGGGGGAGACACGCCGATGGTTTGTTCTAGAGGTCCAATGGTCGCGACCTGTGTCATTATTTCGGAGCCCTCCACCCCATCAGTAGGTGACTGGAGACAGGGAAGGAGGGAGCTGTGGGGGAGCCGTGTTGGTTCAGGGGGAGAAGGAAGGGGAGGATGAACAGAGACAAGAGAAGGAGGTTAAAGAGGAGGAATAATAATACGCTGAGATGTATCTTGAGGATCTGTCCTTTTATGTGTTAATTTGTATTGTTTTGGTCAACCCTTGGTATCCGTAAGTAAACTTTAGTTCACTGATGACCGAGTTTTGTTATGTTGGTGATACTTATTTTAAGTCTAAAGAGTCCCACTGTTGTCCTTGTTACTTTCACCATAGTATTTTCTAATTTTGACATCAAAGAATTGATTAACAGTTTGTTGAGAAGGATCATTCTTCATAGTTTGGACTTGTGTATCATGACCCTGCTGCTACAAATCGTTGAAGGTTTCCAACTGATGAAGTGTATAGAGAACTGGTAAATGTTCACTTAGTCTGACCGAATGCCTTGCTTTCGCCAGTCTAACTTCCTCTATTCTGTTTTCCATTGCTTTGATATTTGTGTTTGCAGCAAACCATAGGTCCATCAAGCTTCTCATTCCTTCCTTTAAAACAATCTGCCTTATCACAGCCCAAGCGCCACCCAATTTCCCTGTCTAAATAGTAATAATTAAATTATTAAAGTAATAATTTAGGGTCTTCCTGCTCTCTTGTAGAGGAATTGTGTCACTGGAGAGATTGGAATTAGCGGCATAATGGATAGTGGATATCAGTTTAACAAGAACTTTGAAGCGTATAACTGGTTTTGCTCTTGGGATGTTTAATTCCAAGTACTTTAATGTTAAGTATTTCAATGTGCTTGACTTCTGCATGTGCAAGTTTTTGTAAAGCTATGGTGGATGCCTCTACTTATTTTTTCCCCGCCTCTTTATGACAAGTGCTATTCACTGCTTTGCTGAGCTTTACTCCTGAGTGACTTATCATGCAGCTGCACTGATCACTTAGACTCTGGGTCTCGCGTTCCAACAGGTAGATTGGTAGGAGTTTTTCTAAATGAGACGATGTTTCTCGTGAAGATACAGGCAGGAAAGTAAAATAAGGTGAGGGGGAGTGACCATCGTGGAGATTTTAGGACTGGCCATGGCTGAAGTCAGCCATGGTGGGAGAGAAGTTAAATTGCAATACACTATGGGTGCAGTGAGCATGTCTGCAAGAAAGTTAAAGGAATCTACACAACAAAGAAGTCTGTTTATTGGCCTCAGTCTCTGTGGCAACAGTGGCAATGCAAATGCTAATACTATCTAGGAGAATGGATAGGAATGATCTAAGTAATTATATACAGGGTTTATATAATTTGTATATAGTTGTATTGATATTTCCATGACAAAAAGGTAGAGAATTTCCTCTCAAATCCCAATTACCTTTGCTTCATTGCTTTAAGATGGGTCAATTCTCCACCTCTGTGGAGGATCATGTATTGTATTGTATTTATTGTATATATGACTCATTGCTATGTGTCATATTGGCTTCCTTCTGGTCAGCTGAGCCATAGTATTCATTATGTCTGGAGCTTCACAAGCTCTGCTTAAGACCCGATGTGCTGATTCAACCTGAGGAATCTTCTATCTATACTTTTTAGTGTCAAGTGAAGTGTGGACAGTGTATTGCTGTGTAGATCAACAGTGACTCCAGCTATGTTCATGTAATCAGTTCACTGTCAGATGTGAAGCTCATTTATACTTTATCCAAAATCGTTTACAAGGATTACAAAAGACAAAGAACGCAAAAGGATCATGAACAAGATTTTTATTATTATTCGTAACCGTAGTCATATTTTATGACGGTGATTTCTGAATATGCTTATAATGAGTTACTCTGCCTCCTTTGCCTGTGAAAAGGAAAAACAATAAGTTAGATGAACAGATGTTCAAGGGTGAATGTTTTTGTCATGAAGAAGTAGCAGTGAGGGTGAGGAGGTTACCTTGCCAGTATCACGGCTCTTAGCCCTCAGCTTGTTGACTTGAGACTCAGCGATGTCAGCCCGCTCCTCAGCCTCCTCCAGCTCATGCTGAACCTTTCTGCACTTGGACAGGTAGGAGTTGGCCTGCTCCTCCTGTTGGGCCGTTCACATTGTGTTAGGTTTCAACGGGATCCACTGAAAGTGAGGTCACAACTGTATTCATGATGTCAAGGTTAGGGTTGGCTTACCGCTTCCTCAGACTGCCTCTTGTAAGCCTTCACCTTCAGCTGGAGCTTGTCAACCAGATCCTGGAGCCTGCAGCCATTCTTCTTGTCCTCATCAGTCTAAAGTTGTGGGCAAGGAATAAAGTGTAGAAGGTCACTTTAAAAAGGTGGAGACTCAAATCTTTTCAATAGTAATGTTTTCAGAATAAAAGCCATAAGTAATATTTCTGTGGCATACCTGGTATGTGAGTTCCTTCACCCTCCTCTCATACTTGCGGACACCCTTAATAGCATCTGCTCCACGTCTCTGTTCAGCTTCAACCTCTGTTTCCAGCTCGCGCACCTTTGGGAAATCAAGCAACTTAAACTTAAAAGTTCCTGATGGCCTGGAAGTACACATGTTGGACATTGTCTTACCCGGGACTCCAGTTTCTGGAGCTGCTTCTTGCCACCCTTCATGGCCAGGTTCTCAGCCTCATCCAGGCGATGCTGCAGGTCCTTCACGGTGACCTCCAGGTTCTTCTTCATCCTCTCCAAGTGAGAGCTAGTATCCTGCTCTTTCTTCAGCTCCTCAGCCATCATGGCAGCCTAAGATCGTAATCAAATTGTGAATCAGGAACAGCTTTAATTAACCAATGATCTTTCAAACCCACAACATTGGATAATGGAATGACCTACATCAGTGATGGCCTTCTTGGCCTTCTCCTCAGCATTCCTGGCTTCCTGAACAATGTCATCGACCTCGCCCTGGACTTGGACCAGGTCAGTCTCAAGCTTCTTCTTTGTGTTCAAAAGGCTTGTGTTCTACAATGTAAATAGATTAATTTAGCTTGGTTATGCGTTCATCCATGCATTCCTAATCATGATTCCTTTTTTGATCAGTCTCGCATATGTTCTCCAATCTGAATTAACCTGGGAGTGGAGCAGTCCAACACGCTCGCTAGCATCCACCAGCTCCGTCTCAGCCACTTTGCGGCCTCTCTCTGTCTGTTCCAGAGCTGCCCTCAGCTCCTCAAGCTCAGCGATCATGAGGCCGTTCCTACGTTCCACCATGGCAGCTTGCTCCTTCAGGTCATCCCCGAGTCTAATGGCATCGTCCAGGTGCAGTTGGGAATCCTGAAATAATCAGCAGGAGGACATTGTGATTAATATCACATGCTAAACAAATGTTTTGATTGGTGGAATATAAACATTGGTAAACAATGGACTGGAGTCCTATACCTTGAGTTGTCCCTGCACGTTCCTCAGCTGCTTCTGGGCCTCGGCAGCCTGGCGGTTGGCATGGCTCAGCTGGATCTCCATCTCGTTCAGGTCTCCCTCCATCTTCTTCTTGATTCTCAGGGCATCATTCCTGCTCCTGACCTCAGAGTCCAGAGTACTCTGCATGGAGTCCATTACCCTCTGGCTGTTCCTCTTGATCTGCTCCATCTCCTCATCCTTCTCGGCTATCTTCCGGTCAACCTCGCCCTTAACCTGGTTGAGCTCCAGTTGGACACGCAGAATCTTGGACTCTTCATGCTCCAGAGTTCCCTATAAATAGAGTATTGACTGTTAAATGAAATGTTGGCCATATTTTTACTTACAATTTTAGAGGAATATATATTAAGAAAAACAAGAAAATCACCTCAGCTTCCTCAAGGGCTGTTTGGATCTCAATCTTCTCAGTCTCCACCTGCTTCTTAGACTTCTCCAGCTCATGGATGCTCTTACCAGTCTCACCAAGTTGTTCGGTAATGTCAGAGATCTCCTCTGCAGGAGGTACAATATGTGTATTTTTAAGCAAGATATGCATAGTGCTATATGTTCATATCCAGCATGTTGCTGAAATGTGTAAAGGATGTGTCGTGTTCATTGGAGAACTTACGCTGCAGGTTCTTGTTCTCGCGCTTCAGTGTCTCCAGATGATCCAGAGATTCCTCATAGGAGTTTTTCATCTTGAAAAGCTCAGTGCTGAGAGAACGAGTCTCTTTCAGGGATCCCTCAAGCTCTGCCTGGCCCTCCTCATACTTCTGCTTCCACTCTGCCAGAACCTGAATAACATAATATCATAGATCTGACTACTCTGAACATGATGCTTTGTTTACATTGTAAAACCCCAAAGAGAGACCAGTATTACCTTGTCAAAGTTCCTCTGCTTCTTGTCAAGGTTGGCAGCCAGTCCGTTTGCCCTCTCCACATCAACCATGAGGTCCTCTACCTCACCCTGGAGCCTCTGCTTGGTCTTCTCCAGAGAGGCACACTTAGAGTTGGTAGCTTCATTCTGCTCCTCAGCATCCTGAAGGCGCTGGGCCAGCTTTTTCCTTTCATAATAATATTAACAATAATGGTTGAGGAACTGAATTGTAGTTTGTGAGATGCCGACAACCGACAATAAACCAGTCAATTTGACTCACTTGGCCTCCTCAAGCTCCTCAGTGCGCTGGATAGCATCAGTTTCATACTTGCTCCTCCACGTAGCCACCTCACCGTTGGCCTTGGACATCCCACGCTGCAGCTCAGCCTTGGCCTCCTGCTCCTCTTCAAACTGCTCCCTCAGGAGGTCACAGTCGTGCCGGGCGGATTGCACACCATGAGCAAGAGCATTCTTGGCCTACAAGAGAGAAATTTAAAATCAATTACGGACACATATTTTCACAACGGCAAATGAATAAATCTGTTATCTATCTATATTTGAAATTGCTTTGAAAAGGCCTACCTTAACCTCCTCCTCAACATGTCTCTTCAGTTCTTCCAACTGCTGCGTGAAGGCCTGCTTGCCTCTGGTCAGCTGGGTCACAAGGGCGTCTTTTTCCTCAAGCTGGCGACCAAACTCACCTGTTTAGGAGAAGATCGGAATGGATTTTTACATATGATGTTGAATATGTAGTGCAACTAAACCAATTAATCTGGGATCAAGAAAGCCTTCTGTATCTGTCAACAGATTCAGCCATAAAAGTAGAAGGTAAATAACCTCACCATTCTCAGTGAGCAGCCTCGCCCTCTGAGCACTGGCATCATTCATCTGGCGGACGTTCTCATCATTCTTAGCCTTGAGCTCACTGAGCTGGTCCTCCAGAGTACGACACATCTTCTCAAGGTTACCCTGGTCATTGACATTTATTTAGGTGAGTATGTGTTAACAACATGACTCTTATTCTGTTTTACGATGTATGCATTAACTCAAGTTTACCTTTGCCTTGGCAACAGCTTCCATGTTGCTGGAGAGGTCGTCGATCTCCATCTTGAATTCGCTCTTCTCCTTCTCCAGCTTCTGTTTGACGCGCTGGAGGTTGTCGATCTGCTCTCCCAGCTCTGCGACGCTGTCCGCCTGCTTCTTGCGCAAAGCAGCGGCAGTGGCTTCATGTTGCAGGGTGGACTCCTCCAGGTCACGACGCAGCTTCTGGAACTCAGCCTCGCGCTTCTTGTTCATCTCAATCTGAGCGGAAGTGGCTCCACCGGCCTCCTCGAGCCTCTCACTGATCTCCTCAAGTTCCCTGGAGAGGTCAGATCTCTGCTTCTCAACCTTGGCACGAGCAGCACGCTCAGCCTCAATCTCTTCCTCCAGCTCCTCAATGCGGGCCTAAGCATGAGGGATGGAGATTAGTGAATTATTAGAGAAAAACACATTTTCATATTGGAAATGATCCCAACACCACAGACTCACCTGAAGCTCCTTAATCTTCTTCTGAAGCTGACAACCCAGGGACTGCTCATCTTCAATCTTGCTCAGAAGTTGGCTCGTCTCAAAGTCCTTCCTTCAGATTCACAGGGAAATTATTTGATGAATGATCAAAAGGAAACACAATTCCTAAATTGCATTGTTAGTATTCTGAACCATATTATGAATCACCGCAATGTATATTTACTTCTTGATCTTTTCATCAGACTGCTGCTTATCATTCTCAAGATCCATGATGGATTCCTGAGCCAGCTTCAGATCACCCTCAAGCTTTCGCTTGGCTCTCTCAAGGTCCATACGAAGCTTCTTCTCTT
>JAOPUA010000001.1:18151142-18161227 GCA_027122455.1 Trisopterus luscus | reverse complement strand
GTAGAAACAAAGCGCAGCTTCCCCAGACTAATGTTCAATCTTAAAAGATTGAGTTTAGTATGGTGAAAACCAGACTATGCAAGCACCCAAACAAACAAAAAAACGGGGGGTCGTCTTATAATCAGGGTCGTCTTATATTCGGACGAATACGGTAAGTCGCAGGCTGGCTTTAGCAATAGGTCTGCCAAGATGAGTGGAAGAATGGGGTAATGCAGTGTATGCACTGGCAGAGTCCCCGCAGGTAGGCGGGCAAGTAGGTAGACAGACAGGTAAGCCATCCAATCATTTCATTCGGCCTGAGTGAAATGATTGGACAGGCTTATTAGAGGCCGGCCGACAGCCACAGATATCGGATTTGTTTTTATCAGCGCGTTTGATTTCAACAAATTGGACAAATAATGCTTCTAAAATAATTTGCCTACCATACCTTTAATTCATTAGCCATTAGAGGGGTTGTGTTTCTAATTGCCTTTCAGGAGATAGAACATCAAAACAAACAAACAAAGCAGAAACCAATAGTGGAGCTCAGATGTAGGGACACAGGGACTGATGAGAGAGATGCGATGTGGGTGGTTGCGGATGGAGGGAGATGTAGAGTTACTTTAGGTAGATGAACACCACGCACACATTATGATGGTAACACTTGAGTTTACATTACACTGGCCTGTTGCAAAGCAAGTCACACATTTTCCTGCACACTAGCTTGCTACTTTGCGGAAGTCTATACGTTACCACAGACGAGCTAGTTTGTATCATGTAGCCTACATTTATTCGTTGGTTTTCATTTAATGTACAACCAGTGAAATAAGAGTCTGTTGACAGCGACTTTGGGGCCATTTGTGAATCCGATGAGTTAACAGCTTACTTAATGCTTAGTTAATGTTATAAACGGTTATTGGAGAATCCTGTAAGGCATAGTAATTCATGTATAAAGTGAATGTTTAAAGTCCCATTGCTGTTACTCCTTATCGGCGCTTATGGAATGCCTCTCGTCCAATCAAATTACTTAGTCAGTTGTAGAATATGGCGCATGGATATCACACCACATCAAAAACACGTGTGTAGCTGTTTAATGATTGAGACAAGAGCATAATCACCTTTCTTCATGTTCTCCTCCTCCTCCAGGTTCTACAACAGACTGTGTACGGGCAGCATGGGCATGGTGGTGAAAGTGGCCGGAGGTGTGACTGCTCTGGTGTCCGTGTACCTCCTAGGCTACGTCACTGGCTACTACGTCCACAAATGCCCATGAGTGGCCTCATCAGAACCGAGAACCACTTAGGAAAATGTATTAAAGAAATTATGAATTCGATATATCTCAGATGCAAAGGTTAACAACCTTCCTCTTGGCTTTTTTGTTTATACATATTTTATTAAAACACCCGTTTGTCATTTCATGAAACTTTTTACAAGCTTGTCAATCCAGGCAATGTTGTCCCATTAAAGGTGATATATTGAAATTTCAAACATGACTATGTGCACTTTGTACCCGTAGCATTAGACATCATTTGACCCATCAGTCACCATCATAGATTATCTTTATAGTAGAGATGTCTTGCTCTTCAGCAGGAATAAGACTTTCAAAGTTCTCTTTTGTCGTGTTGAACAAGGTGGAGTTCACCTTTATCACCCACTCAGCGATCCTCTGGGAGCTGTAGTATTCATCGTTCTCCTCGATCCAATGTGAATCCCTCCAGGTAACGCTGCCCTCCGAGCACTGAGATTCTGTTTCCGCGTCTGAATCGTCCCAGCACAAAGCCCTTTGTTGCCCTGCTTTGAGGTCCCTGGTGTTGGGTTCGTCGGTGGCGGCGGGGCACGCGTCACTCTTTTGTGGTCCTATTTTAAGTTCCATCAACGCCGGGGCCGCAGCGGCCACGGGGGACTTGGCGCGATCCAAACCCCCCGTCAGTGGTCCGGAACGCGTCTCCGAGTTCAGATCATTATTGAGTACTCTAAAACTTACCCCAAACACAGACCCGCTTGATTGATCGGAAATTTCAGTTCTTCTCTTGTGCCGAGCCACCAATACGCGGAACGACGTCTTTTCCCTCATGATGATTGAATTAGACAACCGAGTGAGGCTTTTGGGAACAGACGCCGACACGACAGGGGTGTCTTCCTCCTTTCGAGGGATGCTGGTCGACCCAGCGATGGGTGGCAGAAGGTTGCTGTGCGCCACAGCCGTGGTGGTGTCTCGTCTCGGTTCACGCAGAACCACTATGTCCCTCGAGCGAGAAAAGCTGTGCGCAGATTGGGTCGACTTTGCGGCGCGCTGGAAGTCTGCTGATTTGCGGGGGCCGGGAGGCAGCCCCTCGCCTGGTGACTTGTTCATCCTTGGCACGCTCAAGTCCAGTCTGTCCTGAGCGCGGTTCCCGTTGGTTTTAGTATTATTACCCATAAAGTTCCACAAACTGCTGCAGGTGTGCCCATTCCTGTTTGAATCCAACCAGGCCTGCTTCTTCGGACCAACCCTATTACTTTCTTTCATGCTTTCAGAATCAATTATAAATGTGCTAGAATGCACATTTGACGCTGTACACCTGTGACTGCCAAAGTTCTGGTCATCTCTTTGTACAAGTGCTTCTTCCTTCCAAGCGCACGCTCACACACATGCAGACACACACACACACACAGTCACTCGATACGTAACCGTATCCATCCTCTTTCTACTTTGATTCTGAAGGTAAAGATCTTTCAATGTGGGTGAATAACCACACATCCTGCTCACAAATGAAGTACTTGTTCAGCCTTTTAGAAAGTCTATTTAAAAACGTGTTTTTAAAAATTCCTTTAATAAAATGTTTTACATCGATTTTGTGTTGGCAGCTTCCATTCACATTATACTCCATGGAACTTCCCACACATGCATTAGCATTTTGTCATTCGCTTTTGTCTGTGTGAAGTTTCCACCCATTTTGTCCAAAGACATGCAGGTGAGGAGAGGCCAAAGATAGCAGAGAGGTACTTTTGTGTACCAAGATATCTCTTGTCCTTACACCATGTATTCAGAAGGGAGAGGTGAAAGCCCCCATAAACCAAGGTATTGATACAAGTGGACCATTGTGTATTCCATATACCTAGAGTAAAGAGCTGGGGAGGCAGGGAAACAAAGAGTCCATCCACAGAGTGGGTTAAGATATTTAATCGAGGGTAGTTTGAAAATGCTCTGAAGCAGTTCTAGAACTACAATAACCGGCAAATACTTGTTACAATCCTGTATGTGGTTAGGATATTTCACTGCGTGGTCGTTTCCTTTACGGTATACCAGAAATCAAGAGTATGACACGATAAAAAAAAAAAGAAAAACCAGAATATAATTCTGAACAGGATTTTTTTTTTTTTTTTTTTACAATTACTTAAGTACATGACACAGTATTTTCCCTGTGGTATGCTTTGCCCTTCTTTGTGATGCGCTGACTGTTTTCTTTAACACAAAAGCCTTCATTTTCTACTGATGTCTACCAGATGATCTTCAGGGTCTCGTCTGCGTTGGGGAGGTCCGTCTTGGAGGGGTAGACAACCTTCAGGTTGCCCTCCGGGTCCACGGTGCGGACCTGCTGGATCACAAGACCCTCCTCCTCCTCCTCCTCCTGCTGCTGCTCGGTGGTCTGGTTCGGGGTCCCGGTGCCCTCACCGTCTGTCTCCTCTTTTCGCTCCGCTGTGAATTTGTTTAGCTCCGCCATTTTCTGTGAGGAAAGGTGAAAGACAGTCATAATCGTTTTTTTAATTCAATTAAATATTGGAAATGGAGGTAAACAATGACGACAAGAGGACCACTGTAGTCCACTACCAAATATAGGCCCTTGAATCTGGTAATAGTGTATCTTTGATGTGCATGCCATTTCAGCCAACTCACAATGTCAAACATGATACAGGTTGTATTTTGAAATAAAAATAATACTTTGATGATCTAACATTTTATTTATTCTCCTCGGCTGCCTGAGCCATGTGAAATCAAGTAACAGTCATCTACTCCTAAAGGCGCTCACGCACACTCTCCGTCAACTTCTCAACCAAAAAAGGATTCAGCATCTGTTAGACCATGTGGATGGTTCTCCTCCACTCCCTTTAAAACTTCTCAAACCCAAAAATACAACAAATTCTCTTTTCTGTTCAGATACCAAACATGTTTTGTTCCAGCACAAGTCTACCTGCACTTTTTCTAATGATCTCCTCCAACATCTGATTAGACCGGGTTCTAGTATGGATCATGTTCATCAAATATTCACCACCGGTAGGTGTAACGCGAGACACGGGGCCCAGATTGGAGACATATAGGATCGTCGTTGGCGCAGGAAATGGCGCAACTCAATGCTCGCAAACCTGAACCGGCGGTTTCGATTTTCAAGTCACACTCTTTCCCTTTGTTTATATTTCAGGAGCCCTTTGGGAGACAAGTCACCGGGAAGTTACGTATGAAAGAGTAAGGGTGTTGATGGTTTTGGGTCATTTAAGTTTGGTTGAGAAAGTGGGCAACACGATATCTCAAACCCAGCCTTTCATAGCGAGAATAAAACACCCAGCCAATACCTTTCCCTCTCAGGGCCCGGTCAGTGGCCCCGAGATTGACATTGAGAGACGAGTGTGTTGACATTGTACACCAGCCCCGGCTGATGAGCTAGATTCTTCCACGGGGAAGGAGCAGGGTCAGAGATAAAGGAACAACAGGTCACACGGGATTGGGTCATGCAACAGCGTTAGCCCAAACACAATGACCTAAGGGGAAACTTTGACCAGTGGGGGTCCTGTGTTATGCCGGTGTGCTTATGTATTTCCGAAGCGTACCGGCCATCTAATGTAGTCATGTCTTCTCATTCGAAATGGAGTGCATATCATTATTATTAAATATACAAATGTAATCCATTTCTAATGTAGGCGTACTTCTAATCCTCATGAAACACTACGTGTTGTGCATTTCACACCATGTAAATAATACACATGAACAATAAATAGTCATCCCGCATTATCCTTATGGTGGAAATGTCTTGCAAGGTAGATTTTTAGGATCTTCTTTGACCCGTCAAGTTGTCTTTTAAAACAAATTCAGCAATACTCATAGTATCGTACTTGTCTTCAAACTGTATCTCCAAGTGTAAATCAAGAGTGCTGATGTAATGCTTGCAAGGCAGCGATGACCTCGACATGACCTCTAAAATAGACATCCAAACAATGGCTAATGCTTTGTTATGGTCTAGTTCCTTTACATGTGTATTCCTAAACATGTTCCCTTATTTATAGATCTCCTTGAATTTCCTCCTGGTTACCTACACTTCCTTAGGGTAGAATTGTCGGGCTGGAGGAAGACAATAAACAACATCGTAATGAGAAAGTCATTAGATCATGTATTTAAGCTCAGCTTCGGCGATGGTGACATAGCATTCTTATAGCGACAGTAATAAACACAATATGTCCCGTCCATGTCAGAATACATTTACGTGATACCCTTCTTTGGGGCAAGTTTCCAAATAAATATGGGAAGGGGCAGGATAGTTTGGTGTGTTTGACTCCCAGCCCAATGGTTATTGGCTCAAACCACATAGTCCAAGTTGACCTCAACCTATGTGTAATATAAGAAAGTCCAGCTTCATACCAACAGTATGGACCATTGAGTTAATTTATCCAACTTCTCCCCAAACTGAGTTGATTCGAAGCAATAATTCTTATCCTCTTATTTTGGAAAACAGCCAAGCGTGACCTTGCCCTGTTTGTATCCGATTTCACTGCATTGGGCTTTGGGTAAAAGAGTGTTAAATGGCTAAATAGTAAATAGACAGGTTGTGAGCAGGGATCCTTACTACAATGAGGGCATCCATGACGTCCTTGCAGGTCTGCAGGCTTGTTGAACTGGTGACCTCCAGAAATAGCTCTTTGGTCGTCTGGCTGATCTATAAACAAAAAAGAAGTGACCACACAAACAACAGGTCTAGTAAATGCAGGTTTTTCATGCCCATGTTGTTATGTGCCTCTATGGACAGGACGGTGAAGACGGATGAGAAAGTGTTGAGAGAGGAAAAAGTGTAGCACAGGGCTGCAGGTGAGCACGAGGTAAGGGGTTCAGTGAGGTTGATTCCACATCACATGGTGGACGGGCGACCTTGTTGATATTTTCAGTGTGGCAGTATTATCAGTGTTCCTGTATCATGTCTTAATCTCACAGGAAGAGATAAAGATTATATATTCAGCATAACAAGCTTTAATATCAAGAAAGGAAGGAAGCAATTCTTCCAGTAGCCATAAAACGTTGGCGTGCGTGTTCAACCAGCTTCTTGTGGAGTCAGTGTTGCAGTGTCACTGGAGAAAAAGTGGGCCATTATAATGCGTCCTCATCAATTATTTGATAAATATAATTGGCTCGAACTGAAGCAGTATGTGAGCCAAATGCCACATTTATTTAATTCGGGGAGCCTTTTAACCCCTCCATGGCAGGATGCACAGGCTTGCATTTCAATTGAATGTCAACAGCAGTTCATCTCCACCCCAAGCATTCTAATTGGACATGGCAAAACTGTTGAAATGTTGACTTGAGATGCTACTGAGATTATAAGGTATGCCAGCCATGGAGCAAGCAGTCCTTCTGCATCGGGGAGTTGGATTAGATCGGCTGTAGCTCATGCACATACATACCTTGGTCTTATCACTGTTGGTGATTGGTGGGAAGGAGATCACATGACCATCTGCATCCACCAGACAAGGGTAGAGTTCCTTTCCATCCAGGAGCTGCAGGTATCTTTACAACATAACAATCACCTTTTTAAAACACTGGTCATGATAATAATAATAATGCTGATTACATATTTATGCCCCTATAACAGTTGTACATTTCACTTGTGGCTTAAAAGGTACTCTGCCGCCCTCATGTGTTAAAGTGAGGTAGGATTGAAAAGGATAAGGAACTACAATGAAACAACGTGGAGTCACAAAAGAAGAAAAGTCTTGGGGATTCACGGAGCAGATGGTCCTGATTTGTGTGTGTACAGTATGTCAGTACTAACTTGTGGAGGCCGGAGACGTTCTGTCTCTTCTTCTGCTTCCTCTGGTCGATGGCCTCCTGCTGCAGGGTCTTCATAAGCTCCACAGAGCACACCTCCTTACGGCCCAGAGGAGTGATCTACACACACACACACACACACACACACACACACACACACACACACACACTTACTATCCGCTTCCATACTGACTTTGAACTCTTTTCAATGGTTATTTATTCCTTGGAATGCCGAGTACAAAAATGACAATATCCACACATAATGACCTCCTACACTCGCTGGGGCTTAAAATGAAGTCTACACAACAACCCATGTGTTGGTTCCTAGTCCCTAGGACTAGGAACTTTGTGTTATTTAGAACCTGGTTCATCCAGTGAGGCATTTTTAGGATAGACATGATACATGACGGAACAGAAGGCCTTGCAGAGAGACGAGGCGAAAGGTGCAGTAAGAACAGGGAGTGTTCGGACCTTCAGGTCGGCAGGGGGTCTGGCTTCGTAGACCAGCGGGCTCTTGAGAAGCTGCAGGTCGTGCGTGGCGATGGTGGCCGTGGTCCTCCTCACGCACAGTTCGTCGTGAAGCTTGGTCTGGGAAAAACAAATCAAAAGATATACAAATGCGAACCTCCTCAGCCAGACCAGCTTAGTTCTACTCCCTATTACTTTGCAACAAAGAGGAAGGCTGTCATGCTGTCCGCCCGGAAAGAGTAGTTCCTCGCACCTGGCACAACAAGAGCATACCTGTGCCATCAGGAACCTTTTGAGGGCGTTCCCGGGCTTCAGCTTCATCCCCTTCACCACGCAGCAGACCAGGTACGGCCTGATGTCCTTGACGTTGGACGCCACCGTGATGGCCGGCGCCGTGGGACTGTCGGACAGGTGGAGAATCCTCACCACCATCTTGGCCAGTTCCTCCTCCTCGTCCTCGTCCTGCTTCTTCTTGTTCTTCTTCTGGGGCCTCTTCTTCTTGTCCCCGCCCTCTGCTAGGTCTCCACCGGCGTCCTCCCCTGCTGGTTTCCCCTTGCCTTTCCCTCTCCCACCGGCGCGGATGTAGTCCAGGATGGACTTGGTCTGGCAGCCGTTGACCATCTTCTCCAGACGCTTGTCCTTGAACTTATTGCCCTTGAAGTTGACATCCTTCAGCTTGGCGCAGTCGCTGAGGCTGAAGGGAAGCTCACACAGCTTGTTGTTGGACAGGTCCAAATTCTGGGAAGATGACGAGACAGAAGAATCTGTTTTTATTGCGCTGAAAAATACGGAATTGAAATTGAAGACAGAATAACGAAACATGAATGGTTTCCCTTACCTTGAGGGCCGCAAGCTTGGACACATCTCCGCTGAGTTCTTCGATGGCGTTGTCGTACGCGATGACGGTGCTTAGCAGATCCAGGCGGTCAGAGTAGAAGTCAGAAGGGAAACTAGTGATGTTGTTCTTGGAGATATTGAGGTGGTAGAGTTTTGAACACTTGCTCAGCCCCTCCGGAAGACACGCTAGGCTGTTGCAGCTCACGTTGAGCGTGTTCAGATTGGGTAACTGGGTGATCTCATCAGGCAGAACGGTGAGGTTGTTGACGGATACGTCTAGCACCTTCAGGGATTGAATGCTTCCTATTACTTTAGGGATGGACCCGAGTTTGTTCCTGCAGAGAAAAAGGCTTTGGAGATTGGTGAGGTATTTGATGTCCTCGTGGATCTCTGTTAAACTCGGACACTGGGCTACCTCCAGATAATTTAACAGTTTGAGAGAATAGACCGCGGTGGTAAGCCCTCCACCTGCCGCGATTCTCTCTTCTACTGACGCACCTTGTAAAACGAGCTCACGTCTTTTCTCTTTGAGAGCTTTTTCTATTTCTGGCCAATCTTCTAAATCATCCATGCTGCTACACCAGACTTTCAGGAAGAACGTGTGACCAGTGTTGTCGGGGAATATCAGTTGCACATGGTATACGCAGGAAGACAACGCGCATTGCAGTGGAGTTTCTGCGCAACCGCTGTGCAAGTCTGACGTTCTAAACTATTGTCTCGTGTGAAACACTCAATAGACCACAATGCTTTGCGTCCGAATAACGGAACGCCCTGGGCATGCGCGTGTTGGGTTGTTGTCACTGGTGGTTATGGAGATCTGATGGGGCTCTGGCGAGCTGTCATCGCGTTAGTGATGTGCCTGGTAGGTTAATTAACGACTCCTTAACACCTCAATTAAAAGATGCCTGCATACTTGGGTAACCCGTTTGATGTCAACATTTTATTGTCAGTGCAATTTTGTTGTGTTAAATTGCAAGTAGCTCATCGGCTCCGTGGCTAAGCCTTTCCAGACTCAAGGCGTGAGGCGTTAACTCTTTACATGCCTCATCATGACAATCACGACATTCAAAAGTTTTAAAATAGACTGTGTTGGAGTGTGTGACGATGACGGCTGGTGTAAGCAGCCTCACCTGGTCGGAGTCTGGGGCTATGGGTGAGGCTGCACACCTGTTGCACATTGAGCAATTGAGCAAAAAACTGTACAGGTTTAACAAGCCATCTTCAATCACACACTCAGGGAGTTCGCCTAGATGGCACCAGGACAGGACATGAATTACTTCCAACAACACCCCTACTACCCTGCGTCCTTGTGTTTGGAGGAGCCCAATAAAAATCACCTAGGTGGAGTGTGCCAGCCGCTTAATTAGGTGGCGTGTAGCATAGACATTGTTACACTGGCTTTGTAACAATGGTTCGTTATTATAGCTCTCATGGTCAGGCCTACATTTCTCAACTTTCTTTATTTTTCTGTTTGTGAAGACAAGGACTTAAAGAGGCTAACTGGGACATTATTTTATTTTTGATTAATTTATTTGAATCCGAGTTAATGCTTGTACAGACAATATATATATTTGTGTATGGAGAGATTCCACACCAGCAATTTCATTTTGGGTCATGTGTGTAGTTTGATTTTGGCTAGGATCCTGGGGTGTTATAGTCTGGTTTTCACCATACTAAACTCAATCTTTTAAGATTGAACATTAGTCTGGGGAAGCTGTAGGCTGGGTGAACCCTGCCCGAACTTCCGGGAAATTTGGATTTCGCTCGGCAGTTTGGGCTGGATACCCTCAGG
>JAOPUA010000001.1:18093182-18108082 GCA_027122455.1 Trisopterus luscus | reverse complement strand
TTAAAAGGACTTTGATTATATTCACTCAATCACTCATTGAGTGAACATTGCAGAGCTAATAGCGCCCCCGTGCGTACTTTAGGATGTACTTGCAATGCATACAATTGACATAACCGCCTGCAGTACCTCATTTGACGACCTAGGGGTCGCGGTCTCACGGTCGAAGACGTATGTGTCATGAGAGTGTAGGCAACTAAAGCAATTAAAACGCTATCTTCTCCGTGTGGCTCTTTAAACCTAAAAGTTGATCCATGAGTTTTGTTCAAAATAACGCGATATTTCGCTATTATCTCGCGAGTGTCAACTCACGATCATTTTTCTGATCCCACGCAAACGCGTGAACTTTACCTCTATGTAGTACTATTGTTTTTCTATCTACCGAATATTTTCAGTGCTTAATATTGTATTAAATATATATATATGTACAGTCCATTGGCAGCACCTGGCTGCAACCAATGATCAGCGTCATCCGGCCACCTCCGCGGCGCCCCACCTCCGCGACGCGTCGTCGACCTACGGTTGAACTGTCCTCGGGTGCTCTCTCTCCCCTGCCTCTAGTGAGTCGAGGGATCGACGCTTCGACCCCCGGCTCTCCCCCACTTCTAGGAATCAAGGGATCGACGCTTCACCGCGGGCCCCCTTCGATCCTCTGTGTGTGTCGCCCCTTTGGAAACATGTAGCTCTCACGGACAAGGATTATGAATAATTCGTTTGTTTTACGACGAGCAGCAGTTTATCGCGCCCTGGTGGAGGAGCTCCGGAGGGAAACGTCGAGGCTTCGCAGATTCGGAATATGAGACATGTGAGATGTGTGTGTGTGTGTGTGTGTGAGTGAGAGAGAGAGAGAGAGAGAGAGAAAGAGAGAGAGTGTGTGTGAGTCAGTGTAAGTAACACCATTAATGGCCACTAGCTAATTAAGGAGATTCGGGTCAAACGCTAAATTAGCTTCATTATCTACAACCGGTGAGCGAAATGTGGACTTTCACGACCGCTGTGTTTTGATCCCAACGTTGAGCTGTTTAAATGATCGTGAAACCAAAGTTTGATCTCCTTTTTGTCTACCGGTGTCCAACGCGCCTTTGGGAAATGTTGTTTTTGATTTGACACAGTGGTTACGCAAAGGTGACACCCATAAGACCACACAGGTTATATTGATACTGGTCGTGTAAAGTAACTGTGTGAACACACAAACATACACACACACACACACGAGGGAGGGATGGACAGTCTTGCCACCGCAGAGCTACGGCGCAGCTAGCTCCCCGCTTTAGCTTCACGTGATCTGCGTGTAGACAGGCTCAAGTATGATAACACACCGAAGTTATGACCATACCGTAGATTCATTATTACCTGAGATTGTACTGCGATATAACATAACGAAACTAAATGTGTTTACTTTCAGAGGTCTTGCTTTGGAAACATGAAACGCAGAATGAAGACTTGCAGTTCGGATGTCAAAGCATCCAGTAAGGTTAGTGTTGTGTCAATTTCTTTAATGTCACATTTACAAAGACGCCACCCTTTTTATGTTTCTTGATCGTTCTGTTTTATTTATCTTCTCTTTTTTCATTTTTAAAAGTTATTTAAATTGTCCCAAGCGACTATCGTGACGTATCTTTATAATAACACGTCGTAAATGAACAGGCAGGGGTCAAGGCACCCTGGCATCTAGGAAGCCTACAGATTAATTGCGAATTTAGGATTTGAATCCCTAACCACTGCTCGACTATCCAGCCCCTTCCAATACCTTATCCTCAAACCACAGGCCTCCACTGGGAGACGAAGGGAGCCCCCCAACCGGAAACGACACAAATCTGATAAGACTGACCCAAAGTCTTGCAGCCAAATCCCAGGGATCCTTCCGTCGGACAAACCGTCCCGCATCAGCTGTGAGTGCCAGCGGGCCCCAAACAGAACACGCTGCACTGCCTCGCCCCTGCCTCAGGAGGAGCAGGAGGGCAAGGAGAATGAGGAGAGGAGGAGGAGGAGGAGGAGCGGCTGCAGGGTGAGCTGTCTCCTGGAAAGCGGCGAGGACGAGGAGATGGTTGGTGGGGGAGATGACGGTGGAGGGGCTGTTGGTGACGGCGCTGAGAGCATCTTCCCCGATGACGACAGCAACCAGATCCTCCCTGTTGAGCAGTTCTTTGGGAACTTGGACGCCATGCAGGTGAGACAGGGGCACCTTTCACCAAATAATCTCCGTAACTCGATCCGTTCAGGATTCTTGGGACCTGCTATCGAGCAAACCAGCTCACGTTTCAACCAGTTTTCAGTTTAACCTTTACACGCCCACTGAAAGAGTACTCGGGTCCATTCTTTGTGACACTTTTATTCATGACAGTTATAATTGTGACGGTTGAGATCCAGGCTTTGTACGGTTGTATCAGTGACGCTTGAATCTGCTATCTGCTGTTGTGTTTGCAGGACGGGTTTCCTACAGCGGCTTCGGGAACTGGGGCCTCACTCCGGGCCCCGCGGGGGGAGGACCAGCAGCGGCGCCGACGGCACTACTTCGCCCGGGTGGACAGCGAGGAGGAGGAGGAGGAGGAGCAGCTCAGCGACGGAGACATGCAGCTCAGCCACCCAGGGGACAGTTAGTCGGCGTACAACCACCACTCCAAACAGAAATCTTTTGTTTGCCCGTGTAGGAGGACTGTTACATCGTGGTAGTTATAACACATTTGCCAAATTTATATTTAGTATTTTTTTTGTCGGAGACGTTCATCAAGTGGAAACATCTTTGGATCAGATGGACCATTATTATCTTTGTGGTTTTCGAGAATCATTTTTATATATCGTCAGAAAGGTGACTACAATATCAGGGTTTGGGCTGGATCAATGAAATGGATCAGCCCTTTTGTAATCTTGTTTAAAAGGATCCATGCAGCACTTAATCCTAAATTTCCTTAATTATATTGAATTCATTTAGTTAACTGCCAAGTACATATCCAATGGCCATTTGTCTGTCATCTCCTCCAGAAGGGTTATCCTTTTATGAAGTTGTATCGTAGGCGCAACATGATTTTTAGAAGCAGTGCGACCAAGAGCTGTGATCATGAAGCGGTTGAAGCCTTTTGATGGCCTGGTTGTTGTCCTTTGTAACGGAGACCCTAGTGACTACACAGGGCCACAGGTTCCAGAAGACCCTAACGTTGAAAAGCGAACAGCCCTATTCAACGCATGCCACTTTCCCATCCATCCTATCAATGTGTTGGAGCAGCTCGATTACGTTTACTGTGTGTAGTTCAACACTGAATCACACGATACCGGGGAGGGGGGGTGGTGGAGGGGGACCACCCTTTCATGCAGTCCCGGATTTAAAGACTATGTTGTAAAGTTTTACGATGCCTATAAAATGGTCAATGGAGGTCTGCCATTAGCCCCCCCCCTCCCCTCCTCCCATGAAGAGCATACAGGAGCATATGTGCGCACCCCGCACACACCAAAGAACATGCAATACTATAGTTAGGGACCCCACCACCGTTGCATATTATGTAAAATCTGTTTTTATTTTAGTATGAAGAGTGCTCTTAATTGCTTTGTGTTCCCCGAGACATCCCGGCTCGCTCTGCTTCTAATCCTTTCTTAGCATGTCTCGTATGCGCGAGCCCTCGCTCCGATTGCGAGTTGCCATCTATGGGGGGGGCGGACGTACTGGAGTATGCCTTCATCAGCACTTACTTTGGCCCAGTCCAGTTTGACTGGGTCTCGCCCTCATGTGGCCTTCATTCATTTCACCAGATGTGAATCTGATTGGGCATTTTCAAGCCATTTCAAAATGCATCCACTAGAGAGCTCACAAGTGTCCACCCAGATTTATGAGAAATAGGTTGAGGTGATCCCGATTACCTTCCTCCCTCCAAGGTAGACCCACTGCCTCCTGTGATTTCACTGGTAGGAAGATATTGAAAGGCTTGTATATAAAAAAATAAACCTCCCCATATGGTAGAATATTTGCTCTTTTTTTAAAGACTAAAGGCATCGGGTTCCATATTTGTTTGTGAGAAACATGATCTTATTGGGAGCGATGAGACTTTGAGATGGGTCTCGTTCTTTGACCAGAGAAAAATGTCATGACGATGGGTCAGGTCTGCGAGAGCCACTTTGTACCTTCCATCCATTGAGATTCAAAATCATTGCACTAACAAAATACTATTCATATGAGCAGTAATCTGTTGTATATTTTATAATTGTAGTGACCAACCAGATGACATGTTTGTAGTCTTGATTTACCATCTGCCTTTTATTTATGCATAATAGTTTTTTTATATGAATGCATCAGCGCTGCTTGAACGCAAATACGTCCAATAACCATAATAGTCCAAGAATGTACTTAATTGTTCCAATGCCAAACAAATAAATGGCTCTGCCTTTTTTTTTTTTTTGCTTGGAAGCTCAGCTGATGCTTGCCTTCTTACTTCAACAACTCGTAAACACAATGCATTTCTCACAGGAACAATTTTCACAGCTTTTCAACAGTAGTGACCTATTTCAACACTAGCGAGTGAATATTCACAGTTCTTCACCATTTAAACTGAAATTAATTAAAATGCACAAAGAATAGCCTTAATAAACGAAACAGTTCATTTAAAACGAGGGCGCTTCTCCTTGCCGGGGGTCTTGGGCTTGTGGTCCTTGGTGGCTCGCTTGTACATCTTCTTGCGGTCACACTGCAGGAGGTGGGGCACTTTCTTGTGGCACACGATGTGCACCAGCTTCAGGTTGTCTGTGGTGAACAGCAGGCGGTAGAAGTAGGTGAGGTTGACTGTGCTGCTCTGGTAGTTCTGCACGGCTTCCACCAGCGCCGGGATCACTGTCCTCTTCTTCTCAATCCTGCTCACACCAGAAGGAGAACAAGATGGCGACGTCCTTGTCGTGTACCCGGAGACATTTCTCAGCAGGAAAACATGGTGTAGGAGGCTACAGTTCTCATCGTGAGTATACAGTAATCTTACTGATGGCTCTTATGCTGAGGAGAAGTCAGTGTGAGCGGTTTAAGAAAGGTAAATAAGCAGGTCAATGGAATTATGGCACTCAAGAACACAGAAAGTACCCCAAAATTATAACGCAATTAATCATCACCTCGGTTACAAGTTTTTAATCTTGGGTTGAAATGGTCAAAGCTCTTAGAAATGTTAACATTTACCAGACTAGAGGTGTTACCGTTTTACTTAATTCCTTATCACTATGGATACAACTAGCCATTTTGGTTCATGGGGTTCTCTGTATAACTCAACGGAAATACCCAAAGGTTAAATTGACATGGAACGCAGACTGTTAGTGCTTGTGAATGTACTTCCTCAAAGAAGAGCTTACCTGTGATCCAGGTTCCACGTGCTGAAGACGATCCGGCTTTCTCGGTTGCCATAGGGATTGATGGAGTGGAGGGACTTGCATAGGTCCTGGTCAAAAGCCCCCTAGTAGGTCGAAAATAATGTTAGAGGGGGACAGTGAGAGGCTACAGGGTCCTAACTTTTTAAGAGAGGGAGAGCGAAATACTGCGAGGTTCGTTATGAGTTCCACATGGCGTGTCACACACAAATGTTTTTTTTTATTACATAAACAATGTCTGCTCCTAAATGTTATTTACGAGGAGACATTTTGAGTTGACTCTTGCGTACACCCTGGAGAATCAAGCTTTTAAGTTAAGACGGTTGATTAATGATGAGCGCATTTTGCTGCCAAATGCCAAAAAGGGCGGCCCGCTAATACAAAGCGCTGCCCCGGCGGTGAGTGTGTCTCACCTGGCAGGTGAACCAGCCCTGAGCGGTACACAGGCGGTTCTTCTTCTCCCTCTCGCTGCGGTCGAAGTAGTGCCCGTTGTACTTGTCCGCCTTCAGGAGTTCTGTGAGGCCGCTCGCCATCTTGGCAAACTCCTCCTTCACCCTGGCCTTCTGGATGCTCTTCGCAGCAACCTCCAGCTGAGGAGGAGGAGGATGATAAGGATGAGGATGTGGTTTACATGCATTAGAAAGTCAATTATATTCTGTTCAAAGGGCATACCAGCTTTTGGTGTTGTTTGTCATCTAAACACCAGCAACACCAGCCTGGTCAATGTATATTTACTTTACTAGTTGGGTCTATAATGCATGCTGTGATCTAATTGACCCATTAGAAATGTTATAAGCTGATGATGTTGTTCCCTACTGTGAACCGGGCCTAAATTGGGTCTTGTGTGGGGCCACAGTGCAGATAATGGATGTTTTCCTAAATGGAAACATTAATTTTCTGCATAGCCACTACAAACACTAAGGCTACACTACAACAGTAATACAAATGCGTTTGACTTGATGTGCGGATTGAATATCATGTAATTCGATGGAATATTAGGCAGACTTTTCCAAAGCAACTTACAATTGACAAGTGCTGATGCAACAGCCAAAAGCCATACAAACTGAAGTATTTCCAAAGAAATGTACACCAAAAAAGTAACATCTAGCTTTAGGAGACAGAACATGTGTTTTATGAATATCACGTTAATGAGTTTGGCGTTTACCTCCTTCACATACCCCCGGATTCTGCTCTCACAGTTGTACTTCATGTAGGCTGACTTGGTCTTGAAACGCAGGTCCACGCCTGAAGTAAGGAGTCACTTTAAGTTCAGGGCTCGCCTAGGATCAGACACTCAAGAGCATATTACATTTTATTCTAAGGGCTCAAAGTTTTAATGGCACTTTTACACCAACAACTCTTGCTCTCACTGCAGGGTTAACACAGGCCGACCTCATTCATTACGGCTGTGTTATTTTTATGAATGCCAGCGAAGTAAATACAGACAGTCCATACTGGGACCCATTAAATCAGACGTTTATGAAATTAATGTGCCAAAATATGATCATTTTTATAAGGCTTTTACTTGTAGGCATTAACCAAGAATCCAACGCAATGTATTAAATATCTTAGACCCGAGACTGATCATTTAATTTCACCAGGTCTCTGAGGACAAACTTTATTCTCTATATTAAAGTAAATGATAGCCTATATTAAGTCTTAGCAAATAG
The DNA here is from genome assembly GCA_027122455.1 of Trisopterus luscus. Taxonomy (NCBI): domain Eukaryota; kingdom Metazoa; phylum Chordata; class Actinopteri; order Gadiformes; family Gadidae; genus Trisopterus; species Trisopterus luscus. Next base: position 18,101,081 of record JAOPUA010000001.1, on the reverse strand, counting down.
TAAAAAGTAGTAAAAAATATAGTAAAAAAGTACAAACAAAAACTGGGTTGACTGGCTTTTTCACAAAGGTGATGTTTTCCCCTGGTATGGATACACCCCTATTGAAATGACTATGTGATGAGGCTATAGGCCGGCCCTTCACCTTGAAACCACTCTTGGTCGTCTGCCCTGCTCTCCATCTCTGAGTGATCCTCCAGGACGAGCAGCATGTCTCCCAGCAGCTTGCGCCGCTGGGCGGACCGCTCAAGATCCCTCGCCGCTTCAAGGAGCCGGACTGACGTCCGGTCTGTGCTCAGCAGCCGAGCGATGTCATCCGCGACTGAAAAGCACAATGGGAAATGTAGATTAGATAAGGAAAAATAATTTCTGGTTAGGAAATGACGTACAGTATGTTATAAATAAGAACCCCCAACATGACCTCCCAAAACAAGCATACGTTGTACTGAATATATGATCACCAAGTGCCTTCAAAAGTCACTTTACTGGGTTACTTTACATCCGTTCCACGCCTCGTCCCCCGACAGCAGCACCAGCTCCACGTTATGCGGTAGAGTTCTAAAGTATTCGTCCGTCAGCTCGGTTCCGTCATCGTACGTGCAGACCCGAGCGCCTTTCAGCGGCTTCTGCGAGGCAACAAGTGGGTTCAAATGGGTTTAAGCCCGCGGGTTGTTGTTCACGGACAGACGTCTTGTCACCCGGATGAAATATAAATAGATACAAAGAAAGTCTTACTTTTAACAAATTGCATCCCTTTTTGATCAATTCTTGCAAATCTTTGGCGGCCACACCGTACTTATTAGTTTCCCCGAAACGTCTAAGTTTTACAGGTTTAGTGCTCCCGAGCACACACATCGCCGCGGCCTGCTTTCGACACAAAGTAGTCCCCTTACTACTACTACTACTACTACTACTGTACACAGCCGCAGGGCTGCTGGGAAGGAGCCCTCCCTCTGGTCGAAATACCGTTCAACAGAGAGGGGTTCACACCAAACATACTGCATTGTTCTGCTTCCGTCGACAGGTCATTGTGGGTCATTGTGTTGTGAAAAAAAAAGGGTAACGATATTCCCATGGGGTTGTTGAGTTTTTTTTTTTTTTAAACCGAACCAGTATGTGTGTATGTTTATTATATAGTAATGAGGACAACAATGTTCACGATACTGTGTCGAATGCTGGAACACTTGAGGATTTCTGGATGTATTTTTTCACTTCAACCACAGCCATACCAGTTATTTTATTTCCATTGGATCTTTGGATATATAGTATAATTTGTATATTCAGTGCATTTAATTGTTGCCACCCGCAATGGCCACCGGAGGGCGGTACATCTGTATACATCCGTTTACTGCCTATTAACAACTCAGAAGAAAAAATCCATAACAACCCAAATATTGCCATAGCAACGAACGCCAAGCCACGGGAGAAACCAAGTGAGAAGGGTCCCAATACTTCCATAACTATTTAGTATTCTACACAATTCGGAAATGGGATACGAATTAAAATAAGGAGACAAACTATGAGCGAAGATTTATTCACAACGCAGCTTGACATGTATGCTATTGTTGCTCGAGAATATATTAATTATCACGATGACACCCACGAATCGAATAAATGGTATGTGGTTACAATATGGCGGCCTTGAGTTTGAAAATATTTCGACGTTGAAAACACGCATACAGTCGAACCGGTTTGTTTTCAACATTTTTTTTAGTGGGGGGGTGGTAACAATGCCGAATTCATCTGTCACATACTTAATACTAGAATAACAATAAAACATGACTTGTAAGACAGAGAGCTGGAGAGAAGTCTTTGAGAGAGCCCGGGTAATTCCCCCACACAGCCAGACAGTACGTCAAGCTCAGGAGGCTCATCTCACTGCATCTCACGGCTTTCAAATCCTCCTAAACCGTGTCACTGGACCTCACATACAACAGGTATATTTGTGTCTCCATTTATTTCCCCGTGTGCCGAACGGTGCTGTTTTATAAGCAACTCCACTATAGCTTTCCGCTTACCATATTGTGATTTATCTTTTTCTAATCTGTCTTTCTCCCCCGCCCCCACCACTCCCACCCACACAAGACGGCTGAGGCGACATCAGAGAGAGACCGAGGTGCCACTTACCAGTTGCGAATGACTCTGTTTGATAGAAATCACCTGCACTTCTTCGGGAAGACATGGAAGAGCTCCCACCAAAGGATGAAGGGCAACCACAAGATACAGTTCAACGAGGTAGGTACGTTATGCGTGGCGCGTGCCCGATCGCCCCGCGTGCGATTTATTGATTCATTGATTCAGGTGGTTGTCCTCATTGGTAAGATACGTCAATCACCTTTTCTACATGCTATACATGTAGGACTAGGACTTGATGTAAACCTTTGACCTAAGGGGCACGATACATGGTGATCTCCTCACCTTGCTGATGGCTTTGGTAGCAGCCTTCCTTTGACCTCAAAAAGAGGTTGACCCCAACTAACCTTTGACCTATGCCTGCGTTTGATCCCACTGGTTGAATGAGTCAAAGTATCTTTGCCTTCATCTGATTGGTGAAGTGCTGTCCAACCAACAACGCTACTTACATTTAGTCAGTGTACCATCACTGACAGTGACCCAGGATGACAGAGGGTTGATGCTATTTGGCACCCCACAGGGTCGGGCTGAAGGCCCGGAAGTAGTTTGGCCTAGGGCTGGGCGATATGGCTGACCCTGTGTGATCTAGCCACCACCAAATTTTCCAGCTCACAATAACTAGCTTACGATAGCTATCAATATTTGGGTTGGACAAAACATAGCACGGATTACCAACAGGATTTGAATAACTATTCTTTACTTTCAGTAGAAATCCCTGGTAAACTAAAGTCTTGACTGTTATTATTCTTCAAACAACATTTTACCTTCTTTATTGAGGCCTTCAGTCCATTATGACTCAGGAAATTAAAACAAAAAAATTGAATTCTAGTTGTCGTCGTCACCAGTTCCACCTCCACCTCCACCTCCTATGACCACAACCCGTCTGTTGCCTGACGACCAACCGCTCCTCTGATGATGCACTGTGGTGTTTTCATTTCAGACAGGTTGGCCTTTAATTGCATCAATTTGTCACCGCCACACAGTTTTCTGGCTACTGTGATTCATACCCTGCAGTAACTATGCAGGACCCTAACTCTGCAGCGCTCTGCAAGAGTCTTGAGAAATGTGTTGGCCTGACAATGCAACACACACGATTTCCATTCCAGGAATGAAACCATTTAAACGTGGCTCCTTTATCCTTTATCCTTCATAAAAACAAATGACTTCACGTCTTGAGTGGAGAGCAGACGCCTACAGACGCCTCCATTTTGTTCTACCTGAAGGTTGTGATAATAAGCAGTGAAATAGAAGCATCCCTCCTCACATTGTTCGAGTGTATTGCCGTCATCGTGTACGTTTCCTCTCCTCTCCTCTTCTAAACCAAAGTAATGAGCAGGCAGACCCGATGGAGGCCACGCACCTGGGGCCGTGTATTCATCTCTCCATCAGAGTGACGGGGATACTGGGTTACAGCCAGGAGTTAAGAATCCAGACTAGAAGAAGACTTTCTCGCCTTAAAAGACTATGACTCACTAGGCAGTGGATGTGTTGTACAGTGAGAGGTTTATACCAGTATTATCACTATTATCACACTATTATCACAGTATAATCACTTCTTTTGGTATTTTCAATAATTTGTTCAATTATCTTATTTTTTTTCATTTTTATGAATCCCAACATGCCGAACTTCTACCTGCTCTTTATTAATCCCCATTACATTGTGTGGTATTAATTATTTACAATTATGCCAAAAAGAAAAAAAATCTAATCTTTACCCCGTCTTCAGAAGCACTCCTTGAAGAACACTTTGCCAGTGCTGAATGCTGCCGGCCGCGTTGTAATCGCCCCCCACTCGCCCCCAGCCCGTTATTCAGATCTACCGTCTCCAAAGTGGCACGCGTTGTGCTGGTTTAGTTGTTTTCCCTCCATTGACCCATTCCCTCATTGCAGGTGAACACTAAAAACAAACCTTCTCCAGGACAATTAAGGCGTTGTTGGGTCCTCTTATCCCTCCACTTTGTAATCAACCCAGATTGCATTAGTCTGAATGATACGTGAGTGTACTCGCAGGCTTACAGCCCCAAAGCTGTATTGTGAAACTCCAAGTCAGCACTCTGTTCAGCCAACTTAATTATTCTCTCATTAGTGTGTTGTTGTGCGGTACATGTTGCCACGGACAATAGGCTAAATGTGCAACGTATAACCACGCCAGCAGGGAAATTACAGTCTCTGCATCCTCTTTTCAAGGATTGTGGCACAAGATCTCTCATGAATGTTGGCAGTATGGTTTGCCAGCACCTGGGAGAGAGGTGTTGATGAATAATGGATCTTCTGAGAATCCCATTAACAGGTCCATTAAGAGGGGTTTTAAAACAACGGTAATAGGAGTGCATGCAGCCTCATAGATTGTCTTCATTATTCCTTTGAAGAACATACAAAGAACACACACACACACACACACGTGTGATCGGAGGAGTAAGTAAGTAACAAAAAGCATGTTTGACATAGTGACATTACAAGTGGGAGTGTCCACCGAGACATATGCTGGATAGATTAGTCTACAAGCCTACCCAGTAGACTGTAGCAACTTGTAGACTTATCTATTCACCATACTACTAGGTGGACATTCCCACTCTGGATGTCACGTAGTCACAGTGCAGGGAAGATTTTGAATCATCTTAATTTGGCTTATCGTATTCGAACCGGCTGGTGAAATAGGGGCCATTTTACTTATCAGTACTTTGGTAGCAAACAAAGTAAATACTTCCTTCTCCCATACCTTCATGTCTGTTGCATTTTCTTGCAACTTATCTGTGCTGTCCAATTAAATCAACCTGTTCATGAAAATCGCTGCAGCGCTGCGATATAGAAGTTTTCAATTTCCAAATGTTGCTTGTTCCCCATATTACTTTTCCATTACCATTAGGACTGGAAGGGGAGACTAGAGAAACAAATCTTTGATGGCAAGATATTGAAAAGTGGGCTTTGATGATGAAATATGCAGTTACAAATTGGAAATTGGATCAAATATGGAGGCGGCTATGGCTGGGAGTGCCAAAGGGAACATTTTCATTGATTCATGCGTTGTGATGGGCCCACGATATGAAAAACCTACCGCCAACTTTCAGGTGCATCTCCTCCCATTAATTACGTTGTAATTTTTTACTCTTTGAACATTTGTTTCAATCATATTGGTCATTTAATAACCATGCGATCCCCTCATGTCTTATCAATCCTCAACAACGTTGCATCCTCTCAGACTCATACTTTTTGTAGCATTCTGTCTTTCATCTGTATTTCGACTGTTCTTCTGCATTCCCCCAATGTTTGACACTTCTGGTGAACAAGTCTGGTTATTACCTCCATATTTTCTTCTAACATTCACAACACTCACGTGTTCCATGTAGTACATCTTATTTTTTTCCCCCTCCTCAGAACTGCACACAGTCTGGCTAATTGTTCTCCTCTCCCAGCTGCTTGTAATTAAGACATAACAACTTGTGAAGTTGGACCTTGAATCCTATCACTCGTCATATTTTGGTAAATAATTAACATCTCACGGTCTGTTGTTTCTGTAACGGCTAATCCAAAGGACCGGTATGGCACGTATTGTTTTGTCAGGACTGGCACACGGGCAATCTAGCTTAATGGAATATAATGACTTTAATGAGCTACCAGCTGTGTTAGCCTGCTTGGACACCTGCTTAAAAAAGGCTAGTTCTGCTAATCCTGGAGATGGTTTCAGTGAGCAAGGACCCATAAAGCTTGCTAGTTGTAATTCTCAACATGGCTCTCTCAGTCCAGCAAAACAAGACAAAATATGTTTTCTACGATAGCGATACCGCCACGATACGGATTGTGGGTCGGAAGGTTATCACACATACAATTCATTCCTGTCCACCCATGGCACCCCACTTGGTGTGTGAGCTATCTCAACTGGGAGTTCACTGAACCATAAGGGGCACTGGAATTGGGAGAGAACGGTGGTGAAATGCTGTTGTTCTTTCATTCATAATGGGGTCGTGAACACTGTTTCTATCTCGTTTTGGTCACGACTTGGCTTATTTGTCAGCCGGCGGGATTGCAATACTTTGAGGAGTGACAATTATCTCCTAGTATGACTAATAGCCCTGATTGGAGGTGGCTTCCCAACTGGCACTTTTGAAACTGACAATTGTGAAAGAGGTCGTGCAAAATATAAATCTCAGTGCTGATACGGAAAACAAAAAACGTCCCTATAACCAACCGGTCAAAGATTGAATTGAATCATGTTTATTTTGAACTGGCAGGATATTTATGAAAGTGGTTGGCTCTACATCCCCCCCCCCCCCCAGAGGATTCCTCTGCCGTTTTCTGTTTACTTTGCCGCAAGCCTGTCCCTCCGCTCTGTCCCCCGATCACTACTTATCCATGCAGATCTGAAGTTGCTCTTTGCAAATGTTGTCATCTAATCAGGGCTAAACAAGCCCGCCTCTTGTGATGGTGTCAGGGAGCACAGAGGCAGGCTCTGGAAAGAGCAATCTTAGCCCCAGCAGGCTTTACTCTGGGTAAACAGCGGGGGAAAGTCAAGCTGTGGAAGGATAGATTTATGTGTACGCCGTGGCGTGGCTCTGTACGTCACAGGCGTAGCCCACTGAGTCTGCCACTAGCTGCACCTCACCAACAATGGAACTACACGCATACATTGACCATTCAGTGGTGTTGAGGTATGGCAAGGGCCGACGCGGCCATCCGCCCCATTCTATAACGAAAAACAAAACGTTTAGAGCATATTTGTCGACAAAGAGCACAGTGATTAATTACCATAAGGGATGCTGGAAATCGTTGAAGCCCGACAATATGTATTTGCACATCTATGTCCAGGTGCTGGGTGATAATTCAACATTATAGTTAAAATACATTTTTATCACTGGTGTCACGTGACGTTGCCACTGAATTAATATATTGTCATACTGTGGGAGAAAATGTGGTCACCTTGATTAATTACGGTGATAAAAGGTTGAGGTATGTTCTATTTGAAGTGTTCCAGTTTGTCAAATCAAACCAAATGACAATTTAATGGAAGTAGGACGATAAAACATGGCACTATTAATTCATGGAGAAATATTAGTTGTGTTTATACAGTGACTAATAGTGCTAACAAATGATCCAAGCCCTCAGCAGTTATTATTCACTATTTGTCCTCCAAAAGTTCATGTCCATATTTAAAAAACGAAACGCAGAAAAACAAGATATTTAGCTTGGATAAGTAGAGGTGCCATTCACTAAGCTGGGACCCCCGATGAAAGTGTCTGAACTCCATCTAATCCCATACTCAAATGGTATGTTTTTTGTGTGTGTGTGTGTGTGTGTGCGTGTGCGTGTGTGTGCATGCGTGCGTGCGTGTGTGTGTGTCATTTCATCTCATCTCAGACACGGGCGCACCACGGGATCCATCCGTCTCTGGATGTAAAACCGGCTGTCGAAAGAGGTCTCTTTAGCACACGCCCCACCGCCGATGACTCACAGCCTCGGCACGATTCCCCCCCGTCTCCGCCCCGCTGCACGTGACAGTCCGTCCGTCCACTTCCTCCCCGCCCGTCCACTTCCTCCCCGCCCATCCACTTCCTCCCCACCTGCCCACTTCCTCCCCGCCCGTCCACTTCCTCCCCACCTGTCCACTTCCTCCCCGCCCGTCCACCTCCTCCCCGCCTGTCCAGTTCCTCCCCCCCCGTCTTCCGTTTGATCTTCTCCAGTGTTCGGCCACGGCAGCAGGCGGGGCCGGGGGGGGGGGGGGGGGGGGGGGGGGGGGGGGGGGGGGGGGGGGGGGGGGGGGGGGGGGGGGGGGGG
>JAOPUA010000001.1:18025903-18037179 GCA_027122455.1 Trisopterus luscus | reverse complement strand
TTTACGCCGTGAAAACTGACATTTTAACATGGGCGTCTATGGAACTTTGCTCTGTTTTGGAACCAGACCCTAGCGGACTTTCGAGGTATTGCAGGTAGGGTAGGCTTCATTGTTCCGATTAGAATGTTGCCGCTTGGATCTAACCTATTAACGTAACATCACACATTCCATGATTGCTCACCTGTGGTAATGGTCATCCTTCATACCGTCATACCCTATACCTACCTATGATCTACCTTCTATACAATCTTCTATACAAGAGGGACACACTAAGGTCTCCTTTGAAGCTCCACAGAGTTCAGTGTCTAGACAGGATCTTCCTCCATTTTGTTTTAGTTTCTGAATCTGAACGTTTGTTGTTCCGACCTGGTCACAATGGCTGTGTGCATCTACCATCTCTCTCCACGCAACCGCAACCGAATGATTAATTTTCCGTTAAAAGATCAAGATAAGCCGACAGCGTGGTATGAAAGGTTCACATTCAATTGGCCTGTGTAGGGCGTTGGTGCTCTTTCCGTGGAGCTTGTCCTCAGGACTTATCATTTGGCATCTCCACACTGAGCCCTATTTGACCTTGGCTATGCCCCCGGTGGCAGGCCGGCCTCATTTGTGCTGCAGTTCTCTATCTCTTTCTTCAGACGGATCAGTAAGACGCTCTGGGTTCTGGTGCTCTTAAATGAGTGATTGTGATTCCTGTTTGGCTCACATCCTCCAGGCCTGCTCATTGCTGGTTGTGCGTGGCACGCTCACTGGGCTGGTGCCTGTCACAGTGGCCCGGCTGAGATAATGACTTGAAGCTCAACAGACTGCAGTAATGGTAATAACTGTCAGCCTCCGTTGCCCACCGACGCACACATCCCTCTAATTTAGGATTCATTCCCTCCGTTTTCTGTAGTCGCAGAAATCCACGGCTGTTCTTTTGGGTTTTGCAGTGGCGTTTTTTGCTTCTGGTCTCAAGAATTAAGGTTTAGCTTTTGGGGGTTTTCATGTCGAACTAGTGAAGAGTTCTTTTCATGTGTGATTCCTTGACCTTTTTGTCACAACCCTGAAAAAAATTTACGCGATTCTTTTCTATTACAATAGTTACACTGTACACTTTCTTATCTATTTGAATACTCAGTCATGTAGCATCGGAATGAAGAGCTCATCTGATATTGATTGTGTAATTTGCTTCTTCTAAATCTCACTTGTAAATTACTTGTGTCGGAAAATGTCTTCTTAATTAATACCAGAACATTTGTTTTCCCTTGACGGTTTGCCAGACTTGCAACAATTTAACAACCGCTTGGCCTTGGCTCTCAGAATTTGCTGCCATGTTCAAAATGTGTGTGTAGATCAAGGAAGGGCTTGACAACCATTGGGTGACTGGCTACGATGAGATGTTGATTTGTGTGTTATGAGCGCCTCGTCACTACAACGATGCCTTGACATATTTGTGTTGAAGTCGATGTGGATTCTTTTGTATTTATTGTTTTTCTCGCCGCTCCGTTTTTAGTAATTACTTTTCACTCCGGGTTACAGACACTTCTCATTTCTATTTTGAGATACTTTTACCACTCAAAAGAGTATCTGTATTTTACACTTCTAAACAAGCTTGATTGATTCTTCCCTGGGAGGAAAAACCACCGATTTGAGCGAATGTCTGTGCGTTGACATGACCCTTTTCTGTTTTCCCTTCCTACTTTTTGAACGTTTTGAAATTGCTGCTGCCTGCTTTTTCCACCACAGGCCACACCGTCACCAACCATCTGCACTTCCTTGTCCCCTCCCCAATGTTTTCCTCCAAGTGCATTTCCATGTCGCCGCTTTTGAATGTGGCCTTCAATTATCCCACCAGTAGTCTGTAAATGCTTCTGTTAAACCCATCATTCCTCAAACAGGCTCTGACCAAGGCCACTGTGAGAAAGGACTCGAGAGCCACACATAATTGTATAGTATGTGTCAAACAGTGTGCAAGTGTTAGTGTTTAAAATAAACAAAAAACGCTAAACATGAATGCACAGCTGTCAACGGCAGACGCAACCATTGATCGTAGATTTCAGAGTTCAGGCCGAGCCGATCTGTGGGATCTTCTGGAGACAGCTAACTTCCAGCCCGCCGGAGCTCTGCAAATATCAATACGCCCAGCGCGATATCGTGGAGGCAAAACCCTCCCCGCCTCCACCTACATGAGAACACTGTTGTAATCCTTATCTGGGCTGTCATATAATTGCGAGGACACACGTATTAAGCCCCTGTTTGCCTTGGAACGGGGTGGACTGTTTGCCTGTGGAGAAGGGGCCCTGGAAGGAGGCTTTACTCGCATAATGTGACTGTGTACGCATCTGAATCCCCGGCGCTATTTTTACCATTGATATCGTTTTGGTTACTCTAATCACGAGCAGAGAGCTACATGTATATACCTTGAAAGCCTTTTGTAACCCCCCCCCCCCCTCCCCTGAGCTGCCACCGCTGTGCACGTTTCATATGTAGATCACATGCTTTGATGCACACACGGAAGAGCCTTCAAACTAACGTATTGAAAGCACCACCATGTTTCATGTCGATGTAAGCATGGTCTTCTCTCAATGGGCGGGGGATTAGGTTTTTCTTCTTACTGGTTAGGGTTTTACTAGGTTTTTTTAGTCCTATTTCTTTAAGATTTGTGAAACTTTATGTGGAGTTGATCTATGTGTTATGGGGTTGGCTTAGCCCAGGAGGTGGAGCGGGTTGGCTTGTAACAGGAAGGTTGCCTGTTCGATCCCCGGCTCCTCCTAGCTGCATGTAGAGGGGTCCCCCTCAACACACCATGACCTAATTACTATTACTATTAGAGTCATTGCTGTTTTTTAATTATGTTTTATGTCACAAACGATTGCATCACAAACATCGACAATGTCACAATTGCGTATTATTAAAAATAAATGATTGATCTAGGGGAACAGTTATTACATTTTTAATATCGCTTTGTACTCTGGGATTTAGCCGCGTTGGTCATTTGTTTCTGAAATAAATTATTATTTGGGTGTGACATGTGTAATCAAAGATTTATTAAACATCCCAGGTGGGACACATGATAAGTGGCAAAGCTTTCCTCTGCCATGGGCCGGTTAGCTTACGGCTAACCCAAATCCTGGTTCAGTGCCCAACAGCCTGCGTAAGCTGCCCACAGCCGCCCCTCAGTGCCTTCAAACCTACCGTTTGGCTTTGTTAACTAGTGAGGTCAGTGTTCGGCGACAGAGCCGACAACCAAATACATGGCGGGTCTATAGTTGCATCGTGTGTCATTCGGTTTCGACGTGCCACTTTTAAAACTCATTAGTTTACCAGTTTGGCAGGATACTTTTCAAGTAATTCAAGTTGCCACTGTCATTATTGCAAGCAGCCTGAGTCATGGATATGGCGGTGTGGTGCAGTTCATATTTCATAGCTGTATTTCACCAGTGCGAGGAACATTCATTACAGGGCTTATTTGCTCATGAAATCCCTGGTTCATTGCTCCAAAACCTACCCAAGTGTCACACGTTAAATTTCATAGCTGGGTCAGTGATGATTCAAAAGTTAATTTCCAATGACTTTGTCTATTGTGTAAAGCTTTACATAGGGAGTGCCAAGTCATTGTGAATGATTGGTATGGGGGTGATGGCTCTCTGTCCATAGGGGGGGATGTTGGAAGTCATTAAACAGTACCAAATGTCGGTCACATGATGGCGGACACCTTCAGGCTGTTCAGGCTGTGTGCCGGTATGTGAAGATGGGTTGCGATGGGCTACTCAGCGTTGAACTGGCCTTTTTTCCCCCCTCAGATCACAGCAAAATGTATGTATCAATACACACAAGAAGGAGAAAGAGATAGATTTTTGCCATGAAGTAGCCTGTGAGAGAGGGTGAGATGGACGAATAGAGGGTACTTGAGGATGGAGTAAATGAGAGGCATTAGATGAATTGCCTTACTCCCCCTACTACGGAAATGACCATTCCGTTGTTGTTTAATCGTTTTTACAGAAGCCTTTTATGATATACATCAAGAGAGACATGCACGCACTCACGCACGCACGCACACTCACACACATCCCCCCACCCTGTGGATTGCATGACATACTTAAGTCTAAACTAGGCTCTCATCTGTGGCCCTGTGAGGCGAATTGTTGCTGGGTTTGCGTAAAGACCACATGATCGTGCAAATCTTTTAATTAATGGTGCAGATCCATTATTACCTTTGGTTGTGCAAAGGATACAGGCAACAGATATGTGTCTGCATTATAGGAGAAGGAGTTAGTGTGGGGCAGCTTATTTGACTTATTTCACTCGATTCGTTTTGTGAGCACATACCTGTGGTCTTTCGGAAAGACATCATCATTTATTTCAATGTTGGTGGTGCTTATTTTTCCACAACATTTCCTCCTCTCAGAGGTAAGCAGGGCTACTTTGGAGACTTTCCCTCAAATTAATGATCCCTGACTGCCGTGGACCAGGATCTGTTTATAGCTAAGGCCCAGGTTGCACTGCAGCCAAAGACAGGGGATCGGATCCCAGATGAGAAGGCTCATGCACATTTTATGGTGATAGATGTTTGGTTTTGGGTTTCTGGACTGAGCTGGTACTGAATCATACTTTGACGTGTAAAAAATATTTATATTTCCCTGCTGCTATGGGCTTCGGTACCAATCTTGTGTTTTCGCTTCGCTTAAGAAGCATTCGATGCTACAAAATCCATAAATGTGCTCTGGTAAAGTTCTGTTTTTATAATGCCCATTCTTTAGAAGCACTTAAACATATCCAGTACAGTGTATGTGCTCACAAGGAAATGGAAGTCCACAAATGCACCGACCACTTAGAGGGCTGCTCTTGCCCTGGAAATAAATGTACATTGAATATTGAACATCATCTTCACAACATGGATTTGAAAGTCAAATGTCTCTTCGGCTATTAATCCAGAGAGGAATTCTGACAGCTAGCCGCAGGAACATCCAGCTGAGTGCTGCACGTGATACACTGCGGTCACTCTTGTTTTGAAAGATGATTGCCCTGCAGGGACATTATGAATATGCATGAAAATAAAAAAAAAGTAGGTGATTACGTGGAGGAGAGCCTATTGGATGGTGGTTTTCCATGTTGAACCGTGTGCCCCTCTAGACTAGAATATGGAATGTATGGAACATTTGATTGCACATTGTGAGCGATGCGGGCAGCAGCCAGCGGTCCCTGTGTATTCTATATGTCCTCCCTATGATTGATTGCTTTAGTCTGGGGCCTGACCGGCTTATTAATCGATTCAGCAAATCCTACGGGTCCCTGGTGGATGGTTTAAGCACACAGGGGTCCATTTATACTCTCTCTGGAACGACTGGAGGAGAGGAGCAACGGGTAGGACTGTAAATCATGCTTAAATAGAGCAAATCAGCAGCCTAAAGCCGTATGGGGGATCTCTCGGACCCCTGCTGGCCGCTCAGACCCCCTGTTGAAAACAGCAAGGTCCATGTAGGAATGAGCTGTTTGAGTATGCAAACACATTATTTTTATATTATTTGTTTTCCATTCAAAATGGTTGATTGCCAAATCAAGTAAATTTAAGGCGGCCATACACAGCTCTGAAAATCGTGTGTGTCTTCTCTTTGGTGTGTACGGTGAGGTCGGCCGTCGATATTCGTCTGAATTCTTTTCAGCCGATTCAACATGTGTAATCAGCCACTACAGTCGTTCAGTCTTTACCAATCTGATTGGTGGAGGGCTAGCCCTTGACTAGCCAATCAGTGAAGCCTGGAAGTAAGGAAACTTTTTTGACCGTGCCGGTGAGGTTAATAGCCAGACTCCATTTTCTTGCGACGATCGGGCAGTCGTCTTGGTGTGTGGCCTTTATAGGACCAATATTGTCTTAACGTTCATATCATTTTGTTATTGGTTGGTTACCCTTGGGTGGCGTTTAACATTTCAGTTTTGTCATTTGTTTGCCGATATGTCCCTGCCCCGTGTTCAATATGAAGCTCCTTGATCCTTGTCATACCGCCGCCATTGGGCCACTCTACTGTACGTCAATACAATCATTTCTTATTACTTATGGGGCTTCAGATCTTGTAAAAGGGTAGTGGGTCGTGATTATTAGACGATGTATTGCTGTTTCAATCTCTCTCCCCCCCCCCCCCGCTGAGTTGCAGGGACTACCCTGGATTTGCCCTCAGGTTCACTCAGCAGAACCCGTAGCAACACCTTGTTGGTATGGCCACTGGTGATGTAGCGGCCCTTTTGCTGTGTACCGTGTACCTCCGGACTGCCTGTGGCTTTCTCTGAACAAATAAGTGACATTTCAGGCCGATGAAAAGCTTAGAAAGCTTGCCCACATTATTTATTGTGTCCTCATGTTTCCTCCTCAGTTTTAGTGTCGTACAAACACTTCCCCAGACGGACAGATTGAGCGGTGAATTAATCATGAGATTACAAACGAACGGGGCAAGGCGGCCGGCCAGATCCTAATCACAAGTTCCAGGTTACAGCATGAATAGTATATCTTTTAGAATATACGGAGAGCTCGTAAACCGCAACCCAAACAAATTGCCAAGCTGGGTTTCAAAAATGAATAATACGCATACATATAATATCTGTCCTTCCTCACAGTAGTTTTACATCCAATCAAACCTGATTAGTTCTGCAGTGTCTTCACTAGCCACCATAAACGTACCTACATTATTAAAATCAATATAAAGGTTTTATTCAGGCGGTCTTTCACTTTATTTTACCGCATGTTGCAGCTACGTGCTACAGCGCTCCTTTTTTTTTTCTCTATCTCCACTAGCTCACCGTAACCTCAACCTCCAGGGCGGCCTTCATGCACTGCCTCCGCTGGGCCGCCTGGTGCCCCTTCCTGGAGGCCAGCGAGCTTGGAGACAAGCAGGCGGACACCCAGCTCCCTCTGCTGGGAGGCCCCAGGCCAAACCCCTTCGAGGTCATGGTCTATCGGGCGACCCCGCCCTCCCTGACACCCAGCCCGGGTTCAGCCGCGGCGCCGGGAGACACCCAGGTAGCCGGGGAGAAGACGAACATGAATACTGGTTTTTATTGGTTTATATATTTATATGGTTTTATTCCAGGGCGTATCGTGAAAATGATAGTTATAGATGGTGTTTTGTTTTGCTGCATTATTCAACATGCCATATATATCTATATAATTTAGTATTTTCGTTGTTTACTGGTGTTAATGGTCTTAAAAGGAATCTGTGTGCCTCCTGTTTTAATGTGCTGATATGGTGGAGCTAAAATCTGGACCATTGTCTTGGCCCCAAGACAGCCCCCTTTTGCTCAACCCTGTGGACGGGGTAGCACAGCAGCGACGGATCTGTTTCCATTCGAACCCCAGAACAAGCCTCACTCTGTCTCTGCTGTTTGTCGTTCTGACGTTCCCCTCCCCCTGCCTTTTGTTCAGGTTAACGATAAGGCAGACGTGTTATGCTTCCGTCTGTGGTCCCGCTCAGACAGGAAGGTCTCAAGCCCAAAGGTGTCCGTCCGCGACAAGCATCAAGGAGAGACGCAGAGGCAGAGAACACTTCCATCGTCTTCCCCGCCCTCTAAAGGTAAACATGATTGAACTCACCGTTGCTCCCTTTGCCCGTCTGTGTAGCCTCAGGCATAATGCGGGACAACTTTTCTATAACAGCTTTCCAAAAAGACCTCGCGGGCTCAAAAGGACAATTATGGCGAACCTATATGATATCGATTTCTCTCTGCTTTTTTTCTTACGTCGTGGACAAGTTCAACAGGACATTGAAGTTCCTGCGTGAGTCACGCCGAAGCGATCAAAACAGAAACCTAGCCGGAGTTGTGTTTCTTTACTTTGGCGAGCGCTGCAAGGCAAAGAACAAAAAAAGAATTGATTTCTGCCTGAAGACTACTTGACGGGTTTACCCACAAGATGTGTGCAAACAGTTGCCGTGGCGTCCCCAGGGGAACAAGTGGAAGATCAACAGCGATCACACCTGGGTACCCACCCACCCCCCCACCATCTCTTATCTCAAGGGGACCACCTGGCCTCCTCTGGATTTGCATGCTCTGTGATAGGTGCCAGCTGCGGAGGGGAGGAGGGAGGGTAAAGGGGAAGGCTGAGTGGATAAATCCTCATAGAGGTCTGTTGGGTGTTTCACAGACCCCTTTGGCTCTGCCTCGTGACCCTCTTGGTCACGGGCAGGCTTGAACCCCCCCCCCATCCCCCATCTCACTGTTTCTTCATGGAGCCGGATCCAGAGAATGGGTCCCAACCATGGAGGGGTTCCCTCCAGAGTTCTGCCGGCCCTACAGTGAGGTCGAGCCCCCCGAGCCATCGCACAGTCCACGCCCTGTGATCAAACGCGCCGTGGTCCGCGCTCGGAGCTGAGGATGAATTGCCGATCACCGTTTTTCTTCCCTGACTACCCAGCCTGTCGATTCTGGGATTCAAAAGAACGCAAACACACTCGGTCCAGTTGACGGTGGGGGTTAAGCTTGAGTGGACTCCAGCGGTGCGCTGGGTGATTTCCACCCTAATGGCTGCTGGTTGAGACCCTCTCCTTAAGCCTTGAATGCCGCTGATTTAGCGTCTGCGTTATTTGTAGGAAAACGGCATTCTGCCGAGGCCCATTAATGGCATTTCAATCAGCGTTTAAGTGCCTCGAAAAAAAGGGATTTAACAAGTAGCCAGAATGATTGCGGTGCGCTGGCTCATGTGTTGATGCAGAACTCTTATCGTGGGCCGTATTCGCTCCGTGTGTTGAATTGCTTCGTTAATCTGCACCACCAACTGCTGCACACGGGACACCCTGTTTAGTGAGGGAACGGCTAGCTCATAGCTGCTGCAATGACTGCACTATTCTGTAAGAATGTGTATCGTAATTACCATATATATAGTGTATACATAAGGTGTGCTTTTTTTTTTTACATAGCAACAATAACAAAGATACTGATGATAAAGATGTTCTCCTGCAGCAAATGTCCATTCACTGTGTACGCAACAGACGGCGCCAGATGTGACAGCACGGCCTAGTCAGACTCCAGGTCCAAAAGGCCCCTACCAGGACATTCTGGATACGTGGCAGGAAAACATTAATTCCAGTATCGCCATTGGTTACCCACTAACTGGGCCAGAGGCCACGCCCTAATCCACACTCCTGACACACTCCTCACACTCCTCCACATTGGAACGGCAGACATTCGCAAACCCGATGCTGCCGTTTCTTTTAGGTATTTGGCAGTTAGTTGGATTAAGGAGACAGAATTATCTGCACCTCCAGTGTCTCCACAGCCTGGGACGTCGTACGACTGCAAATGCAATCGGCGGGAAAGCAATCAGAGAACGCATAAAGATAAAAAACCCAAAACAGTAGTGCCTTTCTATACTTTTGCTCCTGCCGATCGGTGCCCGCTGGTATTCCCGTTACCCAGCGAGGCAGGCTGGGAAATGAACAGGCCTTCCAGGTATTGGGACTGCTGGGGGCAAATACAACACTTTAATGGGAGGGGCATATCGAGCGGAATTGTTTTGGTTTTAGCTGCAGGGGGAAAACTCATCAAGGGCAGCAGGAGAGGGGGAATGGGGGTGGGGGGGGGGGGAATAGAGGGACAGGATTTTCGTTGTATACTTTTTATTTTCTCTCCCTTCCTGTTCATTCATCTGAAGTTGTATTTTTTGTTTTCCCCCCTCCAGGTCGAAGGCTCATCCCTCACCCCGGCAGTCCAGAATCACCCCGTGGCCCAGCGGTAAGATATGCTCCCTCCTAACGCCTTGTTTCCACCGGATGCGTAAGCACCGCGGAACGGCTGCGTGCGCTGCCTAGAGAGCACAGCCGTATTCACGCGAAACCGCAAGATCCCGCGATAAACAACAGCAATTATCATTTCTATGTATCTTCTTTGCGGAAAGTATCAAAGTTTTAAAGTTATTCAGTCAAGTATTTCTAAAGAAAACTATTATTTAAAGTCATTAAAAAAGTTCTGTAACTTTGCACTGATCACTTTAGTAGTACTTTGTACTCACCATCCACTCCCAAAACGACTGCAATTAAATGCCAGGCTTATCTAATTTTGATGTGAAGTTGTGATCGGCTACATGAGCTGAGTATTGTGCTTTATTTAGAAAATTTACCGGATGCTCTATGGCTGTTATTATTTCACTTCCTGCCCGGCTCGATCTGCTCTGTGGAAATTGACGCGGTTCAGCAACGGCTCGCGTCAAAAATAGAAGTGCTGCGCAAAGATAGCGCTGTGGCGCGGCACGCCGCTCCTGGGACGCTGCTGAGACGCTCCGCAGCATGCCCGGTGGGGATGGTTTCATTGATCAGAGTGGCAGCGATCAGCAGCGGTGGCCGCGACGCAGCCGTTCCGCGGCCGTAACGCGTCGGGTGGAAATGAGGCGTAACGCAGTAGCACCACTGTACCCAAACTCCTGGCTGCGGCTCGGAATGATTGAGCCCAAAGCACGGATTCATTCCTTGCACTATTGCGGGGCGAAACCACGCCTTGGCGCTATTCCAGAAGTAAAAAGAAAGAGCTCTCAGTAGCCATGGTGAAACCTCAAAGTCTCCAATTAGCCACAGTCTCATAGTCTCCAAGGGCTACTCGGCCTGTTTGAGTCAAAGGATCCATTCCCCCACCTATTGTCGAGGTGAGGCGAAAGGATTAAAGTACTGCGACATGGCTCCCCCGGCTCATGATCGACCACAAAAACCCGCGCGGGGAGGAAAGAGATTGCTGCGTCTCGGCTGTTATTCATACCACACCCTGGCGTGTTGTCGCGGTCGCTATGGTAATTTGCCCCCAACAATTGTTGGGGGCAAAAGTGCACTAAAGCGTGTGCGGCAGGACGCAGGCTTAACCAGGGTTTAGTTCGGGGACAGTGTTAGCGCGGGCTGGCTGCTGTGGGCTGTGCTAGCAGAGCGTAGCTGTTAAACAGCGTCATTAGATGCACAGACATCGCCCCCCCCCCCCACCGGACGGTAATAGACGGTTAAGGCTGGCGGTGAGGCCTGTGGCGGTGGCACTGGCATCGGGGTCCACAGAGTGTGTCAGAACCAAAGAAAGATGCGGGGGCTGGACTTGACCCCCCCGCTGTCACGGTCCCCTGGCCCGCCTCCCTCTTCTCTCCGGGAGGACGATTATGACAGGAGGGGGTGCACTCTTGGTGATGTAGTCGGCCATGTACTGGGGGAACCTGCAGAGATCTCACTCTTCGTGTGTGTGTGTGTGTGTGTGTGTGTGTGTGTGTGTGTGTATTGTGAGCGGTGCCTCCAGCTGTTTGGGAGCATTCAGGTGTTGTTGCTGCTCCAGGTGTTTCGATT
>JAOPUA010000001.1:17880189-17891664 GCA_027122455.1 Trisopterus luscus | reverse complement strand
ATGGAGGACTTTCTTTTTCTTTTCAAGTACAATGTCATTTCAGCTGCAATTTTTCCGCTCAGCAGAGGATGAGTGGGGCGGCAGAACACAACGGAGGATTAAGAGTTTTTATTTTCTTTGGAGTGAAAGACAATTAACAACAACACTCATTATTGTATTAGTGTATTGTTTACAGCCCCTTCCGTTTTATTCCTTCCATCTCATTTAACTTGTTTGAAGAGATCAATCCCAATGGCTCCTGAAGAGCAGGAGCCATTGAGTGAGACGTCAGTAGGAAGTAATGCATCCCCTCCTCGAAATGTAATGTCAGGCTATTATACTTTTTAATTTACCTTTTGGATTTAGATTAGGGATGAGCGGCTTGTTGGAAGCACGCACAGAGCGACTAGTGAGGAGCTCATTAATTATGCTGATTGATTGGATTAGATTAGGAAGCAGAATTTAGCGCTGGAGCGTACTCGGATGAGGAGAGGACTCCTGTCTGCATCCAATCAGCAGCTCAATTTGGATCCAGGCGCGCGGGGAGGGAAATCGGCTTTACACCCGTCGCTGTCTGTGGACGCCATCTTACTCTGCTTATCCCGCCAGCGAACCGATGACAGATGCTAAGTGGAAGTGAGGCACAGGAAGTGATGCTTGTCCATTTTCCTTCAGAGCAATCTAATAGGATCACTAAACGAAACAACTCTCCTGTAACAAAGCCCCCCCCTGATAAAATCTCCAAATATTACAGACGGTGATCACGTTCACACATCACTACATTATATCAATGCATTGCTCGGCTCTAGCCGCTAAACGCTTTCTGCTTTCAAACCAAAGCTTTCTGCTTTGCACTTTCCAACCTGTGGTATGAGTGCCATTGCTGGTATGCGAGGGTACTAATATCAATACTATATAGATCATTTTAAATGATCTATAATAAATTCTATATATTTAAAAGATTGTCAAATTAATATAGGTTTGTTATGATTTGTTTTGCTGCATTTGGTCACTTTTGCATCCTGTCATACGTTTACCATTGTGAAGTTGCTGACTTCTTTTCCCACTGTTTCCCACTGGCCATGGCCTCCCTGCAGTAATAATTGTGTGTAAACGGGGTGCTGGCACTCTTTGCTCAGCCCCTACATATGTATTTATCTATTGTGTACTGTTTAAGTGTGAGGTGGTCCGGGGAAGGTCTTGAAGACCATTTAGTGGTACACCTAAAGTCAAGGTTGGGAACCCCCGACCTACAGCACCTGAGGTGTTACACTGCCCAAGATAAAGCCACTTAGCGGCCAATTTAAATCCTTCGCTCCAGCAGAGCTGCTCGTTATGCCAACAAAGGCCTTGCCATCTCTGCTGGCCAGCTGAACTTCTCCGGACGTAGCTGAGGAGGCTGGCTTTGCTCGACCACCCTGCCTGGATAGATAAGGGAAATACCTGCATCGTGTTCTGTGTTCATGTTCTGCAGACTTGAACTTGTTACGGTGGACTCAGATATATGTTGTGAAAAAGCAGGGAGAGGGTTAGGGCGTCTTGTTCATGGATGCCTATAGGTAGGCTGTGGACATTGGGGATTGTACTCACAACCTGTCACGTGGGTGTTGAATACCCTCACCCTGATAACTTTATAAGGGGAGTTTGGTTACAAAGCATATGTGCATCTATGTGGGAAGAGTGATTGCTTAATTATTGAAAAATACAATTATACTATATGTGATACATGAATGATTGAGGGAGAAATAGCCAGGTTCTAACATATGTGGACGATGGTATTGGATCATGGACCTTTGACTGTAGTGGTTAAGTGTGAGGGTGTCAGGGATCGATGTCAGCTGATTCAGGGATGACTTACTCTGGACGGCTACTGAGAGAAGTGTCCAGAGGAGAAGAGCTCAGATTCAGAGTACTTCCCGCAGTCAACTTTTGTCAGTTAGGATTGCCGGTGCTTACCTTCGTGTTTCTCCTGAGACTCATGGAAGCGTTCAATCGATGCAAAGAGTGGAATCAAATCTGACAGCATTTTTTATTCTTCACTCCATGGTCCCGGCAGCTGACAGGAGAACGGAGGGAATAAAATGTGAGGTTTGCATCTGGTGTGAAATGCACTGAAAAAAAAATATTTTTCAGATTCGGAGACAATAACTGTTAAAATATGAATTAAAGAAGAAAAAATCCAAAGGCAGGCATCAACATCTAGACAGTCACAGTGTCAGGCGCAATCCCCCATGTTAATATCATTAGCAGGAACAAAGCTTCTTTGACTCTCCGCCATTTCCCAGACTCCAGGCTGCCTTTCTGCTGATCGTTTTGACATCCCGGCACACAATACACATATTTATAAAACAAACTACTCAGATTTGGAAAGCGTAAACTAGAAAACACACACTAGACACTGGATATATATATATAGAGAGAGGGATAGATAGACAATGGGAGAGAGAGATGGAGAACGAGGGCAAGGGAGAAGGGAAAAGAGGGCAAGAGTGAGAAATGGAGAAGGAGGGCGAGAGGGAGACTGAGAGGAAGGAAGGAGAGAGAGAGGGATGGAGTGCGAGAGAAAGAGGAGATAGAGTGTCTTTGAGAGATAGAACTTACGGTGACAAGAGCAATGGGGAATACTGGAGTACAGGCACACTTGTCTCTAAAACCTCCCTTTTGGGAGAAGTGAATGAAAAGTGAACCTCATCACTGGTGACAGGGAACTGACGGATGGCTCCGTGAGTGGACTGAGAATCAGGGGCCCGGAGCACAGATATGGATGACCTATCAAAAATACATGTGTGCTCAGAGAAGGCCAGGCAGAATCCATTATACTGGCCGTTCTCTTCTCTGTTCTCTGGCCTCGTTCATTCAGCATTGAGCATTTTGCATTAATAGTCAAATGGACTTGAGCAATGATGTTTTCATCATGATTTAATTTTATTTCATGCCAGTCATTTGAATGTACGATTGTATTACGAATAACTTATTGTCATGGGCAATTTCCTTCACATCGTTCTCACATCACTCATGCATGTGACGGTGTCCCATGCACATGTCTAATATTGCTCAAATTGCCAGTTTAGCAGTCACAACACGCAGGGAAAGTCTACCCACATCTTTGAAGAACAATGCTTTAAAACTTGCAGGGTTTCATGTGTCATGTGCCGTACGTGGGTGTGATTTAAACTCCACAAAGCTTTCCAAAACACTTACCTCTGCAGTTTGAAGGATCATTTATCCGATGTGCCTTTCAGGTAGCCCCCAGGGGTCCAAAGAGTACGTGGGTTCTCAACCAACAAGACCGCTACACCCCTGGATTAGTGACTATCACAACTGGACCATGAGAGAAAAGCTCAATTATGCATTCAGCTTCTGTATCGATCGCCTGGCAGGAAAATCCCCGCCTACTTTTGGGGCAGGTTCCATTTGGAGCGTTTGATCCTCTCTTGACACTTGGCCACTCGTGCGCACACTCAATTGTGCTTAGTATTCAAGTGTGTGCGTCTATACCGCTCTTCTTATAAGCCACTCTTTGGCTTGAACGCTTTGTGGGACTACTCTTACATTTGGGGCCGCTTAAAAGCAGCATTTGGGGTGAGCCATCAATGGCCCACAATGCATTGCTCCTCTGGCATTTCAGGTGGAGCTGGAAGATTGGAGTGAGGTCTTAGGTGTACATCTACTATCACACTCTTCACTCAAAGAACATTTGATAGTTAACATAATACAGTACATGTCAGGCTCATAGTGCTTGGGTTGGCGGTCACACCTGACACACCTGACCTGTGAAAGCAGAGACAAATGCATTCTGTATGTTTTTAGCACACAGGTCACATTGAAGTTCACCATTGCAGAAAAAGGTTAAGTGAGAGAGAATTCCCTTTTGTAGTTTGTGGTTTTCTGTGTTCTGGTTTGTGCTCCTGAGAAAGGGGGGAATGGTTTGAAAATAAGGAAATCAGGGCAACAAAGGGAGTGAGAGACAGCAGAGGACAGAGATCGACTAAAGAAGAGGGATAAAGGAAAGGTGTTGGGCAGTGACCTGCAGTGTGTGTGTGTGTGTGTGTGTGCGTGTGTGTGTGTGTGTGTGTGTGTGTGTGTGTGTGTGTGTGTGCATTTCTGTTGGTGTGCGTTGTTTTAGTGTAAGTTTGCTTGGCTTTGGGTGGGTGTGTGTGAGTATGCGTCAGTGTGTTTGTGTGTCAACGAAATGGAGCGGGCGGGGGAGGGGCTGTTGTGGTGTGTTTTGGTCAGTATGAGTGTGGGTGTGTCACACATCCGTGTGTGTTGTGTGTGTGTGTGTGTGTGTGTGTGTGTGTGTGTGTGTGTTTGTGTGTGACAGGTTTAAGGTTATAAGACACATACACTTAAAGTTGGCTCGGCCCCCATTAGTGGGAGGGCTGACTCACAGATGCTTTCTGTTACCTTGGCCAAAGACTGGAACGTACCATTCAGTAGCAGGAAGGGCGGCGGGGGCTGACATCACAAATCCACCAGAACGCATACTGATGTATATTTTATATCTCCTTTGGCATTCAGCGCCAAAGAATAAATAAGAGACCTCTTTACTGATCTTATCTTGCTTCCTTTATCTGGAGAAAAACATGCATCTTTTTTTTATACTACGTGAAATAAAAAATTAAAAAAATCTAAAACGCTAACGTGAGTTACCGATAACAGAAGTGATGCGGGGGGGCGGGGGCGGGGCATCAGACGATGGCTATCGACCGCTAAAGCTTAACCATGCGTCGCGGGGGCTTCCAGCTAGCTAGCTGGGGTCACATCAAGGCCAGGCCGCCTGGCATCTGTTCCACCGTGTCCACAAACGCGCGGCTAAGTAGAGTGGCCATTACCGCTCTTCTGAAGCCCAGCAGGCCCTCTGGCGCCGCCCGGGTACCTCGCAGCTCTAGGCCCCGATGTCCGGGCGCCAGTGGCCAAAATAATCAAAAAAGGCCTCCGCCTGCTTGTCATTGGTGTTTAAACGCCCTGCCAGCACGGCTCGCTATGCTTCCTCTCCAGTAAAACAGGAAGTGTGTGAACCACGCAGGACATCGGCTGGGTGGTTTGGGACGGCAGGTTGCGCTCTGAGACGCGGTCCGCTTACGATTGGTTGTCGTTGCCAAGAAACGGCACGTCTGCTCTATAATTTTGACGCGTTCGATATATATATATATATACATACATATGTATGTATGTATATATATATTGTTGTAGATTTGAACTACATGTGCAAATGTAGTAATAACCGGATTACACAGACTGACTCTGGACGTAACATGTTGTTTCTGTATAATTTGTTTTGTAGTCTGAAAAAAACCAACCTTTCTGTTTCCCCTGTCCTGTCCTTAAAGACACAAAAAAACAAAGTTTGTTAAGTAGGAGTTGCAGCCATGCATCCAGAGCAGCCCGGGCCCGGGCGCACTGCGGACAGTGAGGCGACGGGGTTGGACTGACGGTTGGCAGGAGGGATAAGAGCGTATCGACGGGTCTGTGGACACCAGGTCATTACTGGGGCAGGCCAGTCGGCCCCCGCGGCTGTATTTCAATATGTATCATGGATTCTTCATCTGATTGAACCTGCATACCTTTCTCGACATCCTACTTCGGCCTCTAGATACAAACTCATTTTCCTCGTCATAATAAAGATAATAATTACCTTGAATATTTGAATCATCATCATCTTCATAATATGCAACCAAAACTATTAGACTATTAGAATTAAATGAACTACTCATACTACTACTGCTGCTACCACCACTATTAGCAATATGGACAATAATAATTGTTATCATAATTGAATTGCTAAAATGACTAAAAGTACCTGTACTATGGTGATGAGTGGGTTATTGAGATGAATAACCCACTGGCTATGAAACAAACCTGATCACTAGACCATTCTGTCTTAACCGTTTGGTTATGCATATATACAAAACGGTTATATATGTTTCATAGCCCTAGGACAGAATGATGCAGTGATTACGTCTCTGTTTCAGAGCCTGTGGGTTATTTATCTGCGTGGGGATTACGACATGATCCTATTGTAGTCGCCAACAGTAATGTGCTTCTTTCTGTCACCGCCTGAAGCCTGTGTGTCAGGTGTTTGTGTGTGTGTGTGTGTGTGTGTGTATGTGTGTGTGCGCGCATCTGTGTGTGTTCAGGAGTGATATACCCATCACACATGACTTTACCTGTTAAAAAACTCTCAATCCATTCTCCATTTCTCCCTGATTTATTTTTTCACTCTTTCTTTTTGCATTTTACACAATCTCATAATAACTGTCTCTGAGCTCTTGTCATTTGCCAGCACTCCTCTGCAATGCTGGATGCTCTGTTGCCCTGGCAACTACATTCAGCCTAGCAGTATTGAGTGACCTGGCCATGGAAATGGCACAAAATTACTCAGATGTTCTCAGTATTTTTTGTGCTATAATCTCTTTTAGATTTAAATATATATACATAGTTGCTATGTGAATATGGTGTACCTCATCCATGTCACGGCAACAGAGATACTGGCAGAAACGGCTTGGCGCCGTAATGTCATTATCTTACTGAAATGGGAAAGAAATCCGTGTTCAGTTCAGACACGACATCTTCATTTGTTTCATTACTTGACAGCACTGGTTTTATGTAACCGACTCAAGCTAAAGCTCAGACCATATTAAGACAGCCTATAGAGCGGATTAAGTTAAAAATCTTTTTGGGTAGCTGTAGGCAGTAGGCAGGGAGGAAGAGAGGGGTAGGGTGAGGAAGCAGGCGTATCCTCTCAATGTATGGCTGGATGCTACCCTAGCCCAGGGAAAGGCTGAGGGTGTCCTTGTCCCTCCTGCGCCCTTCCAGCTCCACAACCCCCGGCCTTGGTTGGTTTCCGTGATGGTTGTCCTTCATGGCAATATTGTTCAAATTGATATTGTAATTGTTTTGGGGTGAACAGCGATGACAAGTGGGTTTCTGAGGCTAAACCCTTTGAGCACCACCGTGCCGAAGGACTGAATGTAAAGGAAATGGTAAAAGGGATTCAGGGCTGCTCTCTCCCCACTGACCTCCAGGACGTGGGATGCAAAGCCTGATGTAATGTGGCTTTTGTACCAACCGTACTGCGCAAACAGAAAGGACAGCTCGGGACTTGGACTGTTCTCCTGGGGTTGTTAAGCTGTGAGCAATCCCCCTTTGGAAAAAAAAACACTGTTCGGTTGGAGACGGGAACAGAGTTAATACTCACTGTCACTGGGTTTGCAATTGCCCCTGAGTCATTTTTGCTCCGATGTTTGAAATTAAAATAGGCCTCTACTATAGCGCGGTATTGTTTTTATTGTTTCCAGGATTGCTGCATGGGAAATTGATCTGGAAAAAAAAAAAGTCCATTAACCTGTCAGCTTATCCGCTATGTTTGTTTAAAATGACCAAGTCCCATCGGGCCTCAGAGGAAGGATTGTTTTATTTTGCCTTTGCAATGTCTTGCTCACCGGCTTCCACGCCATTACACATTCACGGCGTTGAATCAATAACACCCCACCGACCGCACAGTGCTTATTGTTTATTTCTGGGGATTCGAGGGATTCATTTGATGTTTCCCTCTCGTTCGAGGAAAGGATCGTAGCCAGTAGAGGAGAAGAGATGAGTTGGAGTCTGGAAAAATGTGTTCAATGGCAGGGTTGAAAACTGTACCTTATTTACATCCACAATACAATGTTGGTACACATGGATGGAGAAATCCAATAACTGATAGAGAGAGACAGGGAGAGAGAGAAAGAGAGAGACTTGGTTCTTCATGAAATGTTTTTAGCTCCCGAATTTATTTATTTCCCTTGCATTACCTCGTTATATTTGCTCATGTATTGTCAGGCTTTTATTTAGCTATTTCTATATTGCTATATCTATTGATTAAGTCTGTCCTTTTGAACAAAGAGATGACAAATATTTGCCACTCAATCTTTTCTCTCTTGAACCACCACCACAGCCACAACAGGTACACATGCATACAGTATATCAAAGGAGACGTTCCGGTGGGTGGGAGAACTCAAGAGGGAAAGTAAACTTTAAATAATAGTTATTCAAGTGTAGTGTAAACAGCTTCGATTAGTGGTTCTTGCCTTTTGGCTTTGTTTAATTTGGCTTTATTAAAGGGATAACAAAACAGCAAAAAACAAAAATGTAAAAGAAAATAACATGCTCATTTAGGGGAAAAGGCAATTAAATATTTTTCTGTTGATAACGGGAAGCGATTGAGTCAAAACATTGCGATGAAGTGAATAAAAATGGCTCATGCTGGATTGAGTAGGCCTAACTGTGTTTTTTATGAACCATGGTCTAAACATAATAAAACTGTGTTTTGAATGAAGACACTAAAAGAGCCAACTATGAACGTGAACGGTTAATTTTATAACTGAACTTTGAGCTAGCTCTTGTGAAGTGTGAACTTGCACAACACTTATGTCTGTCACTACTGTCTGTAAGTACTGTCTGAAATGCTTTTATTGTAATGTTTGACTGACAACCTCACCGTTCTCGCCAGGGTCAGGGGTTTGATTCCCACTGAGGTGACCAATGCTAGGACACATTTGCCCTCATGGTACAAATTAAGGCACATTACATAAACACATCCTCTAATAACCCGTACATCATAAAGGATTAGATATTTAAGGAGGTAATAGCAGAATATTCCGAGCATCATATTGCTTCATAAATAAAGCACCAGAACGGTGGGAGAAACAACATTGTTTACGAGCAGAACGTGCCGAATCGCTGGCAGTTGGGGGAGGTCAGAGTTCAAGGGAAGCTGTCAAACAGAGCGGTGAGTTTCACGTCTCAGTTCCGATGCCTGCATTGCATGCTGGGACTCGCATGAGTCACCACGGGGTCCTCTTCGCGGAACAACTGAGCAACCGTTGTACTCTGCCAACGGTGCAGCAGGGGAGCCATGACTACCCCTGCTGTGGAGTTTGGGTGGAGCTGATGGTGGCACCACCACCACTTCCAGTTTGCTGCGGCTACCCGCGCCGTCGATTGGACTCGTAGACCTGGGACAATGACTGCCAGTATTGGTACCAAATAGCATCATGCCTCGGAAACCGCTCTTGCGGTAATCACCCGAGCAGTTTGGATAACTATTATCGCACAGCCAATTCGAGAACTGAGAAGCATCTTCACACGGTGAATTAGCTCCAGACACTAGCAGAAGCTCCAACTGCTGCCGATTGTTCTGTTATCTCTGGTGCTGGGATTCGTTTTGATGCAGCTTTGTTTCTTTGTGTACATCATAAACCAATTCCAACGTGATATTTTCCCTCCCCTGCCCATATGATGGAATCTTTTTGCGTTCTTTTTTTTCCAAAAGGCATTAAGAAAACAACAGGGCTTTTTAATCTAAATAAATTAGCCCCAGTTGGAGGTAGTAATAATGGCAACGCAATAAGCAATAAGCTGCTGTCTCTAAACAAAATGAAGGTCGTAAATATCCTGTCTCCTCTACGCCTCGACTGTTTTTGCATGTGTGTCTACGGGGTGTGTGTGTGTATGTGTGTGTGTGTGTGTGTGTGTGTTGGGGATCTCTCTCTCTCTGCAAACCCAAAATAAATTCAAATGAAACCTGGTGTTATTCCACTAATATGAACACCAGGAGAGCGCAGTGAATGTGTTTGGAGAGAGCAGAAAATGCGTTCGGAGAGAGCAGTGAATGCGGTCGGAGAGATCAGAGAGAGAGAGAGAGCACGTCGGAGAGTGCGAGAGAGAGACAGTGATTTCCTGTGCCAGCACCCACGCATTATTTTCCTGGCAACCTCTTTTTACATGAGGTTTGTTGTCAGATGACACGCCTAATGACAGCCTCTGTTCCCAGCCACGCACAATAACATGTCAACAAAGACACACAACGACACCTTGTTAGCTCAGAGAGGGAAATAAAAAAGAGGCGGGGAATTTGCTGGTTGGCATCTTGTGTTATGTTCTCACAATGCCCACACGTAGCACTTTTTCCAGGACTCCAAATACTATTAACAGACGCAAGCGAACACGTGGTCTGGATATCGTTTTAAGGCACGGAGACATTAGCGTAATTAGATATGGTTTGCATAACTGTACCACCATTTAGTTATTCTTAGCTCGGGTTGCTTTGCTGCAAAGCGATCTTTGAAGTTAATTGGTTCCCTGTTCGTACAACCACCTCTTTTGCGTCTCATATATCGAAATGTTGCGTATCCTTGGGCTTACATAAGCTAAATGCCTGATTTACTTCTACTGCATAGTGATGCATAAAAGCACAATTGGTTCCTCCACAAGCACTAAGTGGTAAGGAGCCAGCTCATCTCAGGAAAGCAGACCATGGACCAAAGACTTTCAGGAGCATTCTGTGTATTCATTCTTCACTTAAGATGAGGGCAATACTGGACCTTTTTGTTCAAAGCTCCTTGCACAATGAACACCTGGGTAGGAATCTAACCCTTTGAGTGATAACGCAATGCTGTATTAAATCACAGTTATGGTAGGCGCCACACGGGGCAAATCACATTATTCAAAAAAGCTCTGGGAAGCTGCTCAGCTGGGATGGCTGTTTAATGTGGATGGTGTTCAGTTTGGATAGCCGTTAGCTTTCAGTAGCATTTCATCTGGGCTGTTTAGCTTGGATGGCTGTTCAGCTCGGATAGCCCCTAGCGTTGAGTAGCATTTTATCTTGGCTGGCTGTTTAGCTTTGTTCACAGTTCAGCTTGGATGGATGTTTATCACAACAAACGGATGAACACACAGACAAACACAAACTGACAAATGGGACATAGACACACACAGAGCAGCACACACACTGCGCTTCTCACACTGGGCGGTGCGAGGCCAACTAGAATCTCAACTAGAATCTCTTTTGTCGATAAATAACACTTTTGACCTCGAGTTGATAGTTTGGGGAAACTTGTTTCCTAAACGGTGCGCCACGGTAGCCAAGACAAGCATTGTTGTTTCTTAGGGTAACACACCAGTGTGTTCCCCACAGTGTGGTCCCTCACCTGCAGGGTGCGACATTAACAACTGAGAGGCTCAGGGGCGTGAAGATTTTCCAGAGAAAACCAAAAGTACTAATGAATAAACACTAACTTCAGACACTTTAAATCCATGTTTGCTGAACTAGTAAAAAATGAACAATTTGACACGGAAACTGTTGACACAGAAACTTGCTTTTGAACTTGCCTGTCTCATTGATTCATTATGCTGCCAAGCAGAACCGA
Organism: Trisopterus luscus; assembly: GCA_027122455.1. Lineage (NCBI taxonomy): Eukaryota > Metazoa > Chordata > Actinopteri > Gadiformes > Gadidae > Trisopterus > Trisopterus luscus. The sequence continues at coordinate 17,880,493 of JAOPUA010000001.1, read as the reverse complement.
CAGTCTGTCAAAATCCAAAACACATGCGGGCAAACATGAGAACCACGCACGCACGCACCCACGCACGCACGCACATGCAGACACGCACAGACACACACACACACAGGCAAACAGACACATGCAAATATACACACATACACACCGATCCCAAACAGACACAGGCATGCAAACACAAACAATAAAAAATCCAGCACACACACACACCTACACACACACACACTTACACACACACACACACACACCTACACACACACACCTACACACACACACACACACACACACACACACACACACACACACACAC
>JAOPUA010000001.1:17761660-17773139 GCA_027122455.1 Trisopterus luscus | reverse complement strand
CTCGCTTTCACCTCCCTGCCTATGGCACATCAGACTGTGCACGATGCTCAAGCATTTGCTCTCTCCCTCTGATTTGTGTGCGGGGCCCCGATCCTGTCGAAACAGGCCCTGGTCTCGTATGAAACACGCCCCCCCCACATTGTGTCTCCCTGATGAGACACGCCGGCTCTGTTGCATGCTGGGGCCCTCCCAGCTGCCTCCACCGCTTCACTATAAGCTACAAGCCTGTACCTCTCCCCCAGCATGCCTTGAACCGGCCCACTCGAGCGCCCAGGTTTGTTTTGGGCTGGAGATGGAGAGAGAGGAGAAGGAGAGAGAGGAGAAGGAGAGAGAGGAGAGGAGAGGCGGAAAACACATCTAAAACAATCAACGTCCTCAAATTCCTTTGGAGCATTGCCAAGTCATACGTCTGTATCGATTATGCCCAGACGGACAGATTATGGGCTTGGGCAGTCAGGGATATGTGATCATAACACTATATTTCAGCACAGTTTGTTGTGAGTGTGTGTGCCCAGCGTGTTTTATGATCTGTTGTTGAGGTTGGGCCTCTGTCCCTCGGGGATCAATAGCCGCTCTATTAGCGCCAGCACCACAGAGGCGCTGTGCGAGTCTGAGCCTCCCTTAAGGAGGCCATCGTGTCCCTTTGGTCTTTGCTTTCATTGGCCAATCTCATTCACCCGGTGCGGCCCGACGTTGGGAACGTCGGGCCGGTGGGAGGTGGTGGTGGTGGTGGTGGTGGTGGTGAACGCTGTGGCGCGGGCCTTGTGAGATCAGCCGACACACTTTGAAGTCTCAGTGAACACAATCACCAGGAACCCGCAGATTACATCAATGCCGTGAATGTGCAGTGCTGAGCCGGGGGCGTTTTTGTATGTGTGTAGTTACGCCGGAGACTCCGGCGCTGCGGGGCTCAAGGGAAAACATGTTAAGCCCTGAGGTGCCTGGTCGGTGTGACGTCGTTGCCCATTGCTTGATACTTTCCTGTGTGTTCATGCTTCTCCTCTCTTTCCCCCTCCTTGTTTCCACAGCTCGTCGGAGAAGTCCCTCCCCTGGAGATCGGCAGGTGAGGCTGAGGTCATGATAGTGGTTTCTGTTGAAGGCTCTTTCTTCAGCTGTTTTGTCGACGCCGCCGCGTGTGAAGCAACAGTGTTGGACCGCGGGGCCGCTGCGGTGGGCGTCCTCTAGGGGCGGCACATCTGTGGAGTTGTAGTTCCTCTTTATCACATCCTGGAGGGTCTCCAGTCCCAAACGTGCGCTTCGACTCCCTGCGCGGCGCGCTTTCCTCGGGTCCCCGATCGTTTCCCCCGCTGGCGGTGCTTCCCCTGTCGTCGCCAAAACCCCAGTGTGTTTATCTCTCCCTAGAGAGGATGAGAGGCATTCATTCATCCCACACAGGAAATGAGGAAAGTCACTTGTTGGAAGGGGGTGGAGTCGTCAGCGCACTGCCCTGATTAGTCTGCAGGGGATTAGCCCGCATGTGTGTGTCCACTTCCAGGCTGCCCCAGGGGTTCTGGTAACACCTGGACTGGCAGGAACCTCCCCTCTTAGAGCGGTACCTAGCAACAGCCTGGGCGGGGTCTATGAAGCGGAAGCCCCTCCCTTAAGCAAGAGCAGCTCCTCCCCCCCTCCCCCTGTGGTGTCCACAGCACATCCATCCCCCCCTCCTTGCTAAACCTGCTGGGGTGATTGGAAGGTTTCAAACCAGTACGTTTTGTTCCCGCCAGCGCTCTCCATTCACACAAGTTAACCACCTCGAGAAGATTAGTGAATATTTGTGACGAGTCCTTGAAGTGGGTAATATCCGTGAACCATTTTCCGTTGGGTTAATACTGCATTACTCCGGTTCATTTGTACTTTAAATTATGGATAACCGGCAGGCAGGAAAAAGGGAGGGTGCGGTGTGTTGGAATAACATTACAGTTGTAGTACGTCTCTGGTAATCATTCCTAAACTGAACCTTTTAAATCCAATACCCAGGGATATAAATACACTTGTTTCCTTCCCCCTAATATCAACATTATTCTGCCCACTCAGACATGGGGCCGGGAACGTGGAGACTTTCCCCCAGACTACCTGAAATGTCTCGCGCAACAACACCAGAGGAGCCAGAATAGGCCGATAATGATGTGCATTCACTAATGTATTTCACAGCCTATTAATTCCATAACGGAGCATAGTGAAATTCGGCAGTGGCCATTAATCTATTATTGTCAAATCTGTCAAGAGAAAAGCCCATTGGGGGAGGGGCGGGGTGGGGGGGTTATGGTTGTGGAATATTAATACCCCACGTCCTCTCCCTGGCTTCCCGCTCCTCACTGAATGCGCTCCGTGTGGGTTGAAATAAGAGATGGGATGTGTGTGCATGGGGCTTGATTACGTTTGTAATTCCTATTGATTTATTGTTAGCCGGTAACATGATAGATGAGCCAGTGGAGATCTGAGGATGTGCTTGACAGAGTCAGACTCAGGACACCGTCACCTGAGGTCTTTTGGCCTGCCGAGCCACCGTATGACTCAGCTCTTAGTATCGGCGGTGGGAGTGGCTCTGTGAGAACTTGTTTGATTGACTATTTTAGTTTTACTTTATTTTTCATATGCACAACAATTACAGTCGCTGGCAATGAAATTCTGGAGTCCCCCTCACACACACAGCTCTCACCCAGGCCGGGTGGGGCGGACCTGCTGCAATAAGTAAGGAGTGGGCGCGCACACGCACGGGGAGGACTGGAGAGAATGGTGGACTGGTAAGCCCCTCGCTGGGGTAATGACCCTCATGAGATTCTAATAAGGTGTTCATGAAATACGTGGTTTAAGCAATGGTGTGTCACGGTCGTAAGCGCTTTGTGAAATGTATGGAAATCTTGAAATTAATCGTTCAATCAGAAAGCAGATCTTACTGGAACCGTCGCACGCCTCCTTTGTGGTAAAGAAATCATCACTGTTTTCATACCAGGCACTTTCTCACATGTGTCCACATAACCAACCAACCAACCAACCAACCACAACTCTGTAATCCATCAACCCACACATTAGTGGTCCATCCATGTATCACCTATCCCGTCCACACACATCAATCCCTGGTCAGGCCCAGAGAGGGTCTGGGTTGCCTATCCAAAGGAAAGGGATGCCTAGCCACCAGAATGTAGTGCGCACACACACACACACACACACACACACACACACACACACACACACACACACACACACACACACTGTGTCCCATTATCAATTACCCCCCCCTGAGGGAAGGCGGGGAGGAGCAGCAGGAGTTCTGGCGGGCGGGGGTGCCAGGCTTAACTGTGCATTAGCCAACCTACAGGCTCCCCCCCCCCCCCATCCATAGGCAGGGACCCTGGGGCAGGTGTGGAGTTATTGATGGTTGTCTGGCTCTGTGGTCCCTGTGGGCGCCGCGGGGGGGCCTTGGGTTCTTCTGGATCAGGGGTTAATGGAGCATCCGGGCGAGGCGCTGCGCTGCGTCGGTGGGGGCTGGTGAGGAGTGTCCCGGGGTCGGCTGCTGCACAAACCGCTAAGTGCAGGGTGCTTTTTCTCTTCACTGCGTGCAATAACAATGCACAAACATACTCGCATGCACGCACGCAGGCAGGCATGCACGCGCACACACATGGCTGGCTTCAGCACAACACTTACAGTGACACACACTGACAGTGGGTTTGGATTCCTGCTGTTTAGGGACAGGTTGGGTTTGGGAGGGCATCTTGGTCTAGACTGCCTACAGGTCACCCGCACACATCGGACCGTAGTCGCTTTCAGCTGGGCGTTAAACGCACACAAACACACAATGACTCGCCTATACATTCACACACGCACATAAATAGAGACACAAGTGGACACGGACATGAAAGGACACACGCTCACTCACACACTTTCACTCTTCCAGTTGCACCACTGCAGTCTCAGGAGGGCGGGCGGTGCTCAGAGGGCGTGACGTATCCCTCCTCTTCCCTCTCTCACTGCCAATAAGCCTAATCACACCCCAGAGAGCCCTGGCTAATAACCCTCCCCGAGGCCATTAGGGTGCCACCGCCATCCCGGGACCCTCTGATGTATATGTCCCAGGGACCGGCCGGCCGTAACCAATCGTTCTCTGCATTCAGCCGCCCCACGCTAGTTTGACGCAGAACAGACTTAGTGGTGGCAGCATTTGACACACTGGCCCACGTTATAATGGGGCCAAACTGCTGCGGAATGTTCTAGAACGATATTTGTTTGCACCGGGGGGGTTAAACCCTCCATCGGCATAACCATAATCTTTCTCCTCGCTGAACAGACACTTGAATGAACACACGCACTGTAGCCTGCTGGAAGGAGAAGCGTAGATCAAGGAAAAGTCTCAAGTGTGCGTAAAGAGCTGGTCTTTAGTCGTCGGTGGAAGGCTTGAGGCTTAAGTTGTTTGCACTCCTTCAATCACGGCATAAGGGGCTGAGGGAAGCCGTCTGAATGGATCCACACCCAGAGTCTGCACCGGCAGGGAAGGGACATGAGAGGGAGGGGCCTATGTGTTACTACTGAACTGGTTTCACGATCAGACTTTAGATTGATGTGTCTGAGGTCTGACGGCTGGAGAGCTCAGATCTCGGTGAACGCGGAGGGTTTTTTGTTTCTACCAATCGTGTGGCTGGAAGCGTTGATCTGTGAGGGTGTTTTTGGCCATCACACACTCGGCAGCAGTCACCGTGAAAAAGTATCACTCTAAGGTTTCAATTTAACAACACTCCCAACTGTAGAGATACACAAAACAAAATCCCCTCCTGAAAGCTTCACCCACTCGCAAGAACGAGTTTTCCCCGGTAGAAATCAGTGTCTGGTTCTCGGCCAAGGCTACGTGCCATCTCCCCTCAGGAGCTCCACTGCTGTAACGGAGCAGGACTGCCGCGTCCCAGATTACCCTTAAGCCGGGAGGCCGTGCAGGCTCGGGTCCTGCATGTGAGGCGTGGTCGTGGGAGCTTTGGCCAGTGCTCAGAGTCTGCTCGATGCTTGAGTCACAATAAGACGCCGCGGGGGGGGGGGAATGCAGTTGGCTGTGAGTAATGAGGTAAGCGTGGGTCTGTGGGGCTGCCGCTGCTGCAGGTGACCCACACATTTAGATACAAGGGGCGCTGGTTGAACACTTTCACTTCTAAGCGTCTTACAATATCTGTGTGTGCTTCATTGTTAGAACGGACGGCCCCAACGGGAGTCCACCGCCCCAGGTTAAGAGCCCGCTCAACTCCTCCACTCAATTCAGATGAAGAGGTGGAGACCGTCAAAGATTTGATATATAGCTATATATATTGGGTGTTTTTTAAGGCCTTTTGTTTTTGTATTGGAGTCAAGCTGATCATATCTACTCGGTGGGATGAGTCAATTTTGGTAGAAGTAATACATGTGATTAACGAGTATGAGTTGTGTTTATGTATTATGTGTCATGTATTTCAGTATCTATGCTATTCAGCCTTCACTGGTTCACTGTGATCGTCTGACAGACACTTACCAATAAAGATTTATTTGATTGGTTCATAAAAATACGAAAAAAGGTAGACTGATATGCAATTCAGCACCCATGGTACACCAATTTTTTTTCGTCAGGAATCGAGATAATATCATCTTGTTAATTCAATATCCACAACACATCAGAATTGACATAACCTAACATATGGACATCTTACCAGTGAGAAGAAATTGAATGCCGAACAAAGGTATGGACTACCACCCTGGTCTCACAGAAAGAGAGCTGCCACCGGCTGAGCTAGACATGGGTCCAACACTCTCCCACTCTGTCACTCTCCGCCACGGTAGTGGTGAGGGGACGGAGGCACTGAGGTGAATTCTGCTTGTGAGAGCTCCCAGCAGCAGGACGTCCTTCAGCACTATAGACATCCCAGGAAGATGGAGAACTAGTGAAGCCAGGCAGGGACCCAGCAGGGGACAGACCATAGCAGCTGAAGGAGAGAGCCATTGCACTGCACTGTTACTCATCTCGTCTATACCATTAGAAAATACATTTCATTACTCTCCCGACGCCATGTTTTACTACTAGTATTTACTAGCCTCATTCCGGATCGTTTGTGTTTAGAGGTCAAACTGTGATAAAAATTGGATTTAATAAAAGATAAAAAAATATATAAACCATACAACATCATCAAGGTAGGCCTACAACGGAAGCAGGTAGCGGTTAAAGCAGCATGCGGCGGTAACAAAGTAATATAACATTGCCACCGTTAGGATACCCCCATACCCTACCGATGAAGCAGTGGCCTGCATATGAGTTTGACACCCCTAGTTTAGGGTCTTTGATTCCCATCAAAAAAGTGAGTACCCAAAGCTAAGCCTTCCATAGACTCTAGTCATTCTGGGTTGAGGAAAGTGTTGGGAAGACACCATCACCCATGCATCGTTCATCTAGAGCCAAGAGTTCTCTGGCTGCCTTTCAACTCTGAGCCGAGATACAGATTACACCCCCCCCCCCCCCAATATGCTGATTTCTCTATAGAATTTCGAGCTGGTATCAGTAGCAGCCAATCTTTTAGTCACTTGAAGATCACATGTCCCAACATATGTCGTTAATCCCCCTGTCGCTCCGCACCGACCCGAGTACGCCTGCTCTGTGTCATTACGGTTAACGCGAGGAACCCCCCCCCCTGAACCCACCCACGGTGAACGGAGGACACGCGTGCCGTGACATTCCAATCCTCCTCAGCATGTCTGAGGAGCGTGTGCAGACGCCACGGGTAGACATTATCTGTATACACTGAGTTTTGCAGATTAGGAACAAAACGGTGGTGGAATACCTGCGATGTACAAAACGCTACTGGCAGCCTGATGCCATGCTTTCTCATTTCCTTTTCGGTTGTCTGTATAAAAGCCATTTCAGAGCGGGGTCACGGTACATAACTTTTAAGACTGTTTGTTTTCATGAAGGTGGAAGACTGTTGATTGTTTTTCCCCGCCGAGCCGGGACAGCCACACTTCAATCAATCACAGTTAAGTCATCAATTGCGCGACGGTCAATACATTGAGCTATCGGGGGTAGGGGTGTGTTGCTAAGGGGTCACAGCGAAGAGGGTCCTATTGTTTGCATAGGTCAGGCCTGTGGCTTTGCTTTAAAAAATAATAATGATAACGAATTGTTAGTACTCCCTGGTATCTGCTGCTCTTTACTGTGGTTGCCAGGATTCAAGCTGTGACGTGCAAAGTGCTCCAAGCGCACAGCTAAAGCTTTGGGGAGGTGGTGGAGGTGGTGGTGGTGGTGGTGGTGGGGAAATAAGCGCGCAGTCCATCTCCATCCGTCTCCGATTCCATTAAGAGTATTAATGTTGGTGGAGGGGCGGCTGAGGCATGAGCCAGAAATATTCTGAGGCAGTTCAGTTAATGTACTCAACGTTTAAGACTCCAGATCTGAACTTCAGATGTCACATTTACAATGAATCATGCATCCAGCTTGGAATTTTTGATTACTTTAGAAATACTAAAAATGTACGTCTTATTGAACATTTTCCACAGTTAGGCGATGCAGAGATGTGTCCACACCAATAGCCAATGTGTTAACTACTGGCTGATCCACAATCTTCTCAAATGTTGTCCAACAATCGCCTGTGTTTATCCTCGTTGTACAGCCGACCCAGGATAGCTTCCGTCCATTTGTGACATCACTAAATAGCGCGCCGGTGTATGAAAGGACGTGGACCACTTAAGGGATCAGGGAGTCACCGAGCGGCCCGCCTCTCCATCACCCGCGGACGACACCGCCGTGCACCACAGTTCAGCTCATAAAACAATCTGTGGGGAGCCCGACAAATTGTGGCTGTACGAGTTAACTGGGTCCTCAGGTTTCAGCCTGCACGCTCACCCTGTGGTAGCACACAGAGAGTTGTGTTATTATCATAAATGTCTCTCAGCCCTTCACAGTGTTTTGAAACGGTTTTGAAATGATCTTGTGTAGGCATTCCGGACCGGGTCTGATAGAAATGGGAGCCATAAATGCGTCCATTGCCTGCTTTAATTTCAGTTTAACTACTCTGTCTGCTCACTTTGCCATTAATCTCCATGGACAGGCTGGCGCAGTCCATTGTGAGTGGGCGGACGTGCCCACAATTCAGAACAAAACAGAACCAAGTCCAAAGAAATCATTCTAGGTGCCAGCGCCGTGGATTATGCTGCCTTTGTTTCTGCATGGCATGATTCTTAGTGTGGCAGAACATTTATTTTCTCATTATGAAGTAAGTAAGTAATTCCCCTATTTTTAAAAAGGACTTGCAACAACTTGCAGAGAGATGACGTAGCCTAAGTGAAATGTTGGCTTGACGTATAGGCCTACTACTTAAATGATTGAATTATGGTGAAGCTTGGATTTTTTTTGTGAGATACTGGATAGACTTTATAAACGTGTTTTTAGATTGTTGAATCTTTGATGAATATACAAATCGAACGTGTTACGTAACACAGAGCGCACCAATTGCAACACCATAAATGGATGAGCGCGCAAGACCGACAACGTCTGTCAGTGCGTGTGTGCCGTTTGCGCCGTACATTTGGCGACCCCCAGCGTAAGAAATAAGACACTTTTGATAATGTCTTAGTCAAACATTAAAATGAAAATCCCTGCATTCGTCGCCCAGATTCTACCATCATAACGCAACTCGGACTCGGAACTATAACGCGCGCCTTTGTAGATGCAGTGTCAATACATCTTTATATCATTGTGATGTTTTAACGAATAGCCCTGTATTTATCAATTCCAGTGCATCTTCCCCAACAACTTGCGATGGCGTAGATGTTAAAAAAGAATGTTTTCCTCCGTGGGCGTTCATACATGTGCAACAGCAGCCTGTCGAACCCCAAAACACCACTAACGGGCATTATATCTGTGCCTGAATTGACTGAAATGCTAAAAAAAAAAAAAAAAAAACGTCTAGTAAATCTTACCTGCGCGTTATACACCGTTTAATCCACATTCTCTCGACACCAAATCCGAGTCAGTCCTCCAGGTATCCTCCCATTTAGAAGGCTTTCCACAAAAGTCGATAAGGGCTGAGACACTCAAGTGACGGACCTTACTCCAAGTGTCAATAATACAATCATTATCGGGCTATATCCATGAGCACGGTGGAAACAACATCCCCTTCTCACCGAGGCTCCCCCGCTAAACACTAGAGAACGGGGAATGCCTGATCGCTTTGAAGTTGAGTCCTGGACGAAAAGAACGACCGTCCTCCTCTCAATTAACCGAGCAACATTGGCGCACGCTTGCACCAGATCCGCAGACAGGTGGTCCAGTGTGCGCACACCACAAGGTGTCCCCTCGGCCGCTGGTGTCGGTCAAACTTTGCACGTACATAAATCATCCATGTCGCTCCACTAGAAGAAGGTCAAAAAGCTGCTATTAGGAGGGGGAAAAAAGGTAATTCGCAGAACCGCGAGTCGCTGCTCAGGATTCAGTGTTTAAACGACAGCGCACGATTCCAATGTGTCAATGTGTGGAGGCAGAGGCATCTCCAAAACACGTCTGACTGAGATCCCGGGCTGTTTGGTGGTGTCTTCAACACGGAACCGAGTTGAACTGCCGACGCTGCTGCTGTGACAAATCACTGGCGACTAAAGATTTCTCATTGCGCGCATCTCTGGGATGGGAGGGAGGGAGGGAGGGATGGAGAGGGGGGTGGGGAGACAATAAAGTATCTTACATTTAAGATTAAAAGGAAGACGAGGAGACGGGCATAGAGAGGGAGAGAGAGAGGGGGAGAAAGAGGAGGTGAGACGGCGACTTGTTCAGGAGGAGTTGCAGAGCGGGAGAGGCGGTCCGGGGGGTGGGGGGAGAAGGAGAAAGGAGCGCTTGTCATCCAAGGAGCAGAGAGTGCAATGTTATTCTCGTCACTCCCGCTCCGCGTCCTCTTGGTACTGCTGCTGCTCGCTGCTTCTTCCTCTCCCTCCGCACAGAGAGAGAGTGAGAGACTAACGACCTGCTACTCTCTGCTGACACCTTGCATGACGTCACTTTAAAGTCAAATCATTGGATGTGGTACCCGAACACCGACCGAAAACTACCTGAGTCGCACCTTTCAAATGACACCTGTGGAAGACCAAATAACGTCTTGGCTTGATTATTCGATTTTTATCATTTCAATTTGAAACAGTCCATCAACCCCTTTTTTAGGTGCAAATATTGCATGACACCATGTTTTTTTCGGGATTGCGTGAGATTGTGACTGCAGCACCTCGAGGTCAGCGAGTGTCACGTGGTGGGTGATGAACACATAGTTTCTGACATCTCTCCGTCACCTGCTTCACCTTTTCAGTCGGTTTCAGAAATACTGTGTAGCCTAAATGTGTTGTAAATTCTACTTTTGACACTTACCTAACTAACCCTAACCCTGGATCATGGATGTGTAAGTGTAGTTTTTGACACATTTCTTGCGCAAATTCTCATCGATTCCCATGAGTTGTTGGGCCATAACTGCAGTAATGGTCAACACTGACGAAAATAAATCGTAACCTATTACTGAAATGTATTTCTGTGTAACGCTATTCTCTGTGCTCTATTCTCGCCGCACAGGATTGCTTTTGCCCTCCAGCCCGATAGTGTGTTTATGATTGGGCAACTTGCCTTCTCATTGGTTCATGAACCAATCAGTGGTGTACAGTGTGTGTGTACGGAGCCGGTGATCCGGGCACCTCTGTCTGTGTAAACCGTTGGTGGCAGCGCACCGACAGATGGGGGCTGTCATTTCTCCCCCTGTCCATGGCTCTCACAATGGCTCTCGTCATTGTTTTTGCTCGCTCACTCTGTGTGTGTGTGTGTGTGTCTGTCATTGTGTGTGTCTGTCTGTGTGTCTGTGTGTCTGTCTGTCTGTCTGTCTGTCTCTAGATTTCCCTCTTTGTTGTCCTGTCTCATTGTCTTGTTTCTGCTCAGTCAGAGAGGGGAATTTGAATAGGATTTAACTGACTAGAATGAGGCATGAATAATGAATTGATGAAATGCGAAGTCGCAATGTATTATTTAGGTACTTTGGAGAGCTCCACGTTATCTAGTTTAGCTAGTTTAGCGTGTGCGAGTGTGTATGTGTGGGTGTTTGTATGTCTAAGTGTGTCACGATGGTGTGTGTCTGTATCCCCATTGTGCTAGTTGTGTGCTTGTCTTGTTTACCAGAGTCTGTAAGTGTGCCATGCCACGTGTGTGTGTGTGTGCGTGTGTGTGTGTGTGTGTGTGTGTGTGAGACTGTGTGTGGGGGTGTGTGTGTGCATCTGAGTCTGTGTGTGGGGGTTTGTTGGGGTGTGAGTATGTATGTGTGTGTCTGAGTCTGTGTGTGTGTGTGTGTGTGTGTGTGTGTGTGCTGCAGTGCTTAGTCTCAGATCAGCCAGCTGAGCCAGTCCCTCCACAGGTGTGGCGTCACAGGTTGCCCAGTTCTCAGACACACACACACACACACACACACACACACATACACACACACACACACACACACACACACACACACACACACAC
>JAOPUA010000001.1:17723497-17739415 GCA_027122455.1 Trisopterus luscus | reverse complement strand
GCTTGTACACGATGTCTGTGTCAAAAACATATGTATTTGCTGTACCGTGTTTGCAGATGCATTGCTTTAAAAGTACAGTGGGCCGGCTGACAGGCCAAGAAATTAGCTTTGTGGAGAATCCTTTCGAGATGTTTGGATGGATGTTGTTTTGCTTGGTTGTCTCCGTTATCACAACCAAAGAAAAGAAATAAGACGGGTACTCTGTGATGGAAGCGTGGGAGATGTATCGCCTCACAGGACAGAAATCGGTTCAAAATGAAATGGCATTTTCCAACAATCTTGTTATTTACGGGGTGGAGTGGAGGCACAGTTAACAGTTTTGCATATGAATCACAGGATGCAGGAAGATGGATAAAAACAACAACAACCAGAGGGCAATAGCTCCCATTTGTTGTCTGATTAATTGAGGGGAATTGTATTCTGTATCTCTTGTGCTCAGACAGCTCTGCAACTTCCAGGCCTCACCAGGATAGCATACATACACGTGGAAGTTACATGCTGACGTCTATGGGCCACTGCTTAGTACAAATAGTTTGTTTCGTTCCCTTAGGAAGAAAATAACGTTATAAGGCTTTTGCATTGCCGTTCGTATGTTGTATTTGTATAACTGTTGAATAACCATTTTGTCATTGAGTACGAGTACGATTATAAAATGTAGTTATAACATTCAATAGTTAAATAGTGAGACTAACCTGCTTGATGCTGGGCTCGATTCCACTGTGAAGGTAATATCATAAAGCATTGCTGAACATTGGGTCAAAGGGTTTTACCCAGCCGTTGGCATTTTCATTCATATTCATTCAAGTAAGTAAATGTTGAAAAAAAGTAAAAAACAATTACATCTCGCTTTTCAGCCCTGTGGCTAATAAAATTGCTTTACAATTATTGCCTTATATTCACCCAATCATAAACACATTCATACACTTACGGCAGTCTCCACCATGCAAGACGACAGCCATTATAATACAGTAAAATGTAATTAATATGATTGACTGATGATATTACTTTTTTTTTACAATCCTAGAGACTTTGTTATCTAAACATGATAATGAAGAACCATGTTTCAGACACAATGCCAAGGTTCAACAGGACAACAAAAGCCACAGCGATTATTCATCCCAATTAAAACAGCCAGCCCAGGTTTGTCAAACCATAAACCCGATGGTTTGCTGCAGGAACATGACTTCTCCACATCACACTAATTACCCGGATAGGAATAATAACATGATATAATATCTTATTTAAGCACATTAATTACCAAACGTAGCCTCCTCTACTCATAGTAACATGGACCTAATATTTTAGAGCACATCATGGTGTCTCTGTGTTGCTTATTAGGTCGTACATGGCTGCATTATTTATTCCACATGTATTTGCACACATTTGTTTCCTCATCAATGCTTCCACCGATCACATTCAAAGAAGAGCCATTTCGCTGGTTTGCATAAACCCTATTAAACCCAGGGCTCCTAGAGTTGACAACGCTGATAGCGCGCTGCATGTTTCAGAGATGGGTGTTCACAGAGCCAGAAGAAACAGGACTGGCAAACACTAATCCCCTCATTAGCTGAAGATTATCTTCCAGAGAGCCAGGGTTTAAATGCACAACTTCCAGAGTTAGTCTTGTGTTCAAAACAATGATGGGACAACCAGAGGCCAGACATTGAAGCACTTTTGAACCAGTTAACCCCGAACCAGAAGATAGCAAAGAGAAGGAAGGAAAGAAGTACAATCCCATTGGCGAGAGACATTCCTCGCCCATGTGCTGACATATTCCTCATAATCAGAGCAGTGTTTGGTAACAGAACTCCCACTGAGAACGTCTTTTCGATGGGTATTCTGGGATGTACAGATTGAACTGAGGCGGGCGGGCCAAGGGTTCCCTGGGTGACACCGGTTTTAACCACCCCTAGCCACATATCATCCCTGGAACAAACTAGAATATAGAATAGAGCTGCTCCCCAGCTGTCTAGGGAGAAATCCAGAGGGGCTGAGAAGGCTGCATTTCTATTTATTCACATCCTCCTAGAATTGTATTATATGTATATTATCTAATGCTGAGTTTGAACACTTTTGCCTCAGTTATTTTGTTTTCATCCAAAGTGATTACAGGGCATCTCGCTCAAGGATGCCCACTGCAGGTTAGACTGCAGACGCTAGGTCCCGAACCCACTACCTTGGAGCCGGGATTTAAACACCCTAGTATAGACAACACCCTGCCCCTCGAAAAACGACATTGCATTTTATTTCTGTGGGTTGTACCGCGGGAAGCCCCAGTGGGAATCGCGTGGTTAATGCTATTAATGCCATGCTGTACCAGACAGTGGAGCTAGACAGGAACGCTTGGATATTCTGTGAGGCTGACCTGTGCGGGGGTGCCTTACACCAAAAGTTGTCTGGAACACTTTTAACTGCAGGCTCACAATTCTGACTCTAAGGTGCGGGATCGATGCAACGATTATTGCGTCCATCTAATCCTGTCACTTTAATCCCCACCCTTTGTCTGTTGGTTAATTGCTGGTGACACCCGATAAATAAGTTACATACATTTTTTTTTAGCACACACAGTGACACGCTCGTTTTTAATAAATATAATCTGGCAGTTTAACAGCGGCTGTAAAGCGCACCGGTGCACAGAAAGGTATTGTGTATTGTAATTATTTCTGCACCTCGTGAACGCCTTGCACCCCGCTATCTCTCTTCAGACATGTCCTCGATGGCATTCTCTCTTTCGCTCTCGCTCGCTCGCTCTCTTGTCGCTGGCTATCTTTCTCGCTCTCTCTCTCTCTCGCTCTCTTCCTCTCTCGCTCTCTCTCTCTTTCGCTCTCTCATGCTCTCTCTCGCTCTTTCTCAGCTCGCTCTCTCTCTCGCGCGTTCTATGTCTCTTGCTCTCTCTCTGTAAAATACGACACCACAGAATCCACCTATGTTCCTCGTTAATCGGTGCACGTGGCATTATTATTAACGTTATTATTATTCAATGTGGCTGACGACTGTATCATGAAATGTATCCGTCCAAGTCGCTCAGTGGTCACATGAGGTCAGAGAGCGGGACGGCTTTGACTCCAAAGGTCCCATGTATTCAAACCCCACTCCATGCTTTTATTAGTTGGGTGCGGGGGTGGGGGGGGGGGGTCCAGCAGAGTGGAAAATCCCTACCTGCTGCTCATTTCAACACTTTTGAATTCAGTGTGCATCGCTGCCGAGAAAACCTGTCGGCTAAATTGGTGTTTTGTTACTACGACAACAATGGCTGTTCGACAACAAGCACGCGTTTCCTTCACTGGCGCTGGTCGTGGTAGGTCATTCACAGGTGTCCCTCATTACACTAATTACAGGTCTGCTCCATTCATGTGAGAACAGTGTGCTAGTACACGCGTAACTAATGACGACGCCCCACTCCCTGATCACACCGGTCATACATAAACCAAACGCACCTGATGTCATTTTTTGTCGATTCGCCACACCTGTTGTGTTTAACCAGCTATGACGCCTTTGTAGTAATGCGCTGCTACAGCATATGTCTAGAACGCATGGCAAGAAAATAGCAATGCATCATGTTTTACAGTATGTTGGGCGGTGTAGAGGGAGGGCCTTAGGCACAGTGACAACACTGCAATTTCTGGGGGTCGTTTCATAGAGGGAGGTGCGAAAGAAGGAAATAAATTAAATACAAAGTGAGACCACACCAGTTGATGATGCACCCTGGGGGCTATAACACACACACACACACACACACACACACGCACGTACGCACACACACACTTTTTTGTATGTACTCTAAGCCGCAGTTTTGTCTCAAAATTATTTTGGATTGTTGACCTTGAAGAAACATTATCGTTCAGTGCGGCAGTTACCTCAGTCCTGCCGTGCAGGGCTAGGTAAGTGACCCGCTTGCGTGCTGTTGAAGCCGTGAGCGGGGCCGAGGAAGTTGTTACCACCCTGCACAACATGTCTTTGTTGTATGATGTAATAGGTGTGAAATTCTTCTTCTCTTTTTTTTTTTTTTTAAGGAGCTCACTCTGCCGTGGTTTAATTGAGTTTGACAGACATTGTGTGTGTGTGTGTGAACACTATCCACCGCCTGACACTGATGTCACTCATTAATATATACAAACAAAGGAATGGGCTTTGCCTCCAGCATGAAGCCACAGACACACACCACACAACAGAAAATAGGACACGCAACGGCCAAAAATACACAGCACATGTGTGGCTAATGAGCCAGAACGGATAGTGTGTCAACTGCTGTTCTGGGGACTTTGCAATATGGCTCTGCCAGGTATAGTTCCTGGAGAATAACGGCCGTAGGTTCCCCATGCATTTCATAACGTGTCGTGCACATGAGCACGAGATCTCGTGATACCAGGTTGGTTTTGGGTTTGGCTGCGTATTTATTTTGAGCATTTCCCTAGCTGGGAAGGTGACATTCCCTGCCGTGGTTTGGCTCTGCCCTTGAGCTGAACTCTTTCATTGATCATTGCTCATGAGATGATTCCAGGTGTACAACTCCAAACTGCTACACCTGGTAGGGCTTTCACTTGGACTTTCTCAATTCTCAAGTTTTGTATTGGTAAGTAAGTTGGTAAGTATTAATAAATAAAATAAACATAAATGGAGGAACCAGCACCCTTCTCAGTCTGCTTTAAAACAAAAATGCACGGACATGAAGTTAAACTAGCCGAGGATTAAAAAAACTCAAGGTTGTATAATAACAACGAGTTGTGTTCCCAACCTTTTTTCTTTCAAGCAGAAGATCTTCATATTTATTACTTAACTTCTGGGGCCAAATTGGAATAATTGTGTTGCTTGACACCCACGTGGCACCCACATTTTCTTTACTTAATTGCGTGACAACTAGCCCTTGACTTAGTAAACGCATTCACATTTATTATTCAGCCAATTTGTCAAGCTTTTATCCAACCTAGAGTGAAAGCAGATGCCTCCCATATAGGAGGAGGTTAACGTCAGGGTATCTTGCCTTCAGGTGGGCACTGGGGATCAAACCCTCAACCCTTCAGCTCAAAGTTGAACTCCGCACTCATGACTCAACTATCTGCAATTATTTAACATTCACACAGTCACTCTGATTAATTAATTTTCATCCAGTGGTGTGTGCGTGATAACTTCATACAACCTCTAAAACTATATCTGGAGCTGTATAGTGGAGGTATGTAGTGGAGGTAATGGGAATGTAAACATGGCCTTAAAAACCCTGTCATCACCCGTCTGAACATCTACAGTCATCCGTCTGGATTTTGCGTGAATTGCTTTGAGCTTTGTGTTCTTCGGTTCAAACCCCCCCGCCCCCCCTCCCCAGTTGCCGGGCTAAGGGACTTCTAAGAACACCCGATTCACCCACATCAGCGATTCGGCGTAGTCATCTTAGTTCAGTGGTTAACGGACTATCCGGTGAGATGGCTCAGGTCCGTGCGGCTCAGGCCTTTTATCCTCGCTAAGGCAGATATAATGATTCCCTCCTCTTATCAACGGGACGGAGCAGCAAATAGGCCAGCAGATAAAAGCACTGACACCCTCTGAATAACATGATGTTGAAAGGCAAAGGCAAAATAAGACACACGCATAGACATGCACACACACACACACACACACGGACGCAAACGCACGCACGCGCACACACAGGTAGCCTCACAGACGATCTCCGTTGGCCCACGTTGTGAGTTTGCAAGCTGAAAGCTTAATGAACAAGATGAGTGAATGAGGTTGATGGCTTGATCGTGACTCATCATTCTCATTCATTCTCGGCTCGTTTTTTTTACTTGGATCCATCGTGCATTGGAAGGAAGTCAAACCCAATTTTAGGGGAAACGAAAGAGATCAAGATCCGACCAATGACAGAAAGAGAAACGTTACCAAGGCGGGTCCAAGCCAAAGGAGGGAAGGCTGTGTTTTCTCGCTGGTAATTGGCCGTGTTCTTTACATCCCGCATTACATGCAACAGATGTTCACTGGGCCCCTAGTTATGGAGAAACCAACTGTGGACAGTTTGTATTTCTTCTCTCTCTCTGCCAACACATCCTGGTTTCCACCAGTGCTGGTCATGCCCCCTCTTTCTGTTTATCTCTCACTGTATCTCTCACTGTCTCTCTATTTCATTCCCTCCCTCTCTCGCTGTCTCGCTCCCTCAGTTTTTTTTCTTCTTTGTTACATAAGCTCTAATGCACACACTATGTTGCTCTTGGATTCAGCCCACCGGAGTTGAACAATGATTTATTTAGTGTGTGTGTGTGTGAGCATGTGTGTGTGTGTGTGTGTGTGTGTGTGTGATTACATGTACAATCCAATTTTCGCATACAGTTTCATATAGTGTCTGGAAGCTTCTTCAGTCTATATTAGCACTGGGCTGTTTTATATAGCAATCATATACTGGCTACTTGACATTTTGCATATATTACATGATATCTGAGTGTACGCCTATTTTCTGTGTCAAATACACCAACTTCGGTTACACTTTTCTTTTATCCATTTGAACGTGGCCAGATATTGGCTCTTGGCCCTAACGAACAGCTAATAATAGAGATGATATAATAAAGCGATAATATAATTAGAATTAGATGATATGGAAATCTGGTGCTAAATCACTAAATTTGAGCAGATTGCCATTTAATCAAAGAATGAACTGCTGCTCATTGAACAGAGAGGAACACATCCACCGGACCACCCAACTCAGGACCCCACTAGAGGCGAGCACATCAACCTTTACGGCTGAAGTGTATATTTAAATCACAGCCAATTATTTTGGCACCCACTGCAATACCACCTGCTTACCTCCTGATAATTGTCCATTCTGTTTGATGCCCAGCTGTTAAAACCCTGTTTTTTTTGCCAGGCTTCCCCTCTCCCCAAAGAAGTTGTCCTATGAGCACACGTCCTTGTGAAGCGACCCCTAGAGAATATCCTCTATAAGGGTGTAGTTACCCCCCTTCCCAGTGGAGAGGTGGTGCAACAGACATGAAGCTCGGGCTGAATCGAATGACGCAGCACTACGTTATGTAATATCATGTATGCAAAAAATCAATCACTCCTGCTGTACAGCACATCCAAGAACTCAGATATGAATTCATTATGAATTGTAAAGGCAGGCAATCTGAACGGTAAGGGAAGGGAGGGAAAAAGGGGTAGTACGCGAGTATGAAGACAAACCTTGTCTATCAGCAGACCAAGCACATAAAAATTTACAGGATATCTCAGATGGGGGTTCATTTATCCACGTGGGCAATTAAAACCCTGCTTTACAGGAATCCCGGGCGGGTTCAGCCTGTGCAGCTAACGTTAGCTGTGTGAGCGTGTTGGCATACCCCCGCGCTGAGACATATGTTTCCAGTCCCTGCGTCACTTTAGAGCTCAGCAGCGTCCTGGCAAGGCCCGTCACGTTGTATTCTCTTTATAATTGCTGGAAGATTGTACCAACCACTTATTAGAAACACAAATGGTTAAAATCCGAAGCAAACTGACCCATGGGAGCTCATGAAGAACAGCTCCCCTGGGTCGGTTTGTTTCAGACGTTACTTCAAACCGTCAAATTCTTATGATTTCCCTTGCTTTACATTGGAACACCCTCAGTCTTAACTGCTCTTCTCATCAGTCCCATATGCACCGTTTTCCAACCCTACTGCCCTCATGAAGCATCCTAGGAATCGTTTCACCCGCCGCAGAGGGGTTTGGTGTGTTCTGAACTCTGGGGACGCGGGCTGAAGTTAACCCGCAATAACGAAGACACAATTGAACTGATGAGGCCGATTTTTCTTCTCCACGAGCCCATGGCATAGGAAAGCTTGTCCGAGTCTTGACGTCCGCCGATGCAAGACGATGAAGGGAATGACGATCAAGACGTCTTCGTTTTTATATACTTTGTTTGCTAAGCAAATCTTTTGATAATTTGATAAACTGTTCAATTTGAAATGCCATGGTGTCCATGTCCATCCATTGCCTACGATGCGGCGTACATGAAAATACATACCATCGAACAACCAGCGAAGAGCAAGTCTGCAATGAGCTAAAGTGCAGTATGGAGAAATTCATGTATTAAATCTTTTGGTGAAGGATGCCAACGGCTCTCTTGAAGGCGAACGTCCAACTTATTATACAGCATAATGTAGGTCTACAGCCCCGGGACCGGTACAGAGTGTGTGCCAGCGAGGGGAGAGCGCTTGATAAGGCTCAGTGCAACCACCGCTTGCCAGCAGCCTGTTTATAGTTTCCCACAATGAAAGCGGCCTCGACTCCTTTATTTCCACATTATCTCTCGGCCATCGCTCACAACATTGTCCGTCTGCCGTCGCCGACAGGCCGCGTTCGAGTTGCGCTGCAGCCGACGCGGGATTTCATACATTGTCATCCCAACGTGCAGCCATCCGGTTGTGTCGATTGCATTACTGATCTGCGGCAGACGTGCGGATGAGATCTGGAAAAGGAATGGGGAGGCTCTCCCCCCCTCCCTCTCTCCCCTCTCCCTCCCTCCCTCCCTCCCTCCCTCCCTCCCTCCCTCAGCGAGGTCGCGTTCTGGTGGGCCTCACAGCAGGGGACAGGACGACACTCGAGGAAGTGCTCTTGGGTATTGGGATGTGTGACGTTTTGGTAGACGACAGGGGACCGGGGAGTGTGGTGCAGCGATGGTGTTCCACGTCTGACCTTAAAGGAAATGGGTTTGATCCCTGAGATCTACGCCCTAGTTGTAAGCACCCCTGAGCATCTTGAGCTCCAGCCTATTATAGGCATATATATTTATTGACTCTTGCTTTGGATATATAAGTGTCTTCTAAATGACAGTAGTAGTGGCACTATATAGTAGTAAAGGTTTGAATAGTTATGGCAGTAAATGGTAATGAATTCAGAAGATGTCAATCACCAGTCAACCTCAACGACATTTAATGATTGACATTGATGACATTATTTAATGTAAAAGAGTTTATCATTCATTCACATTTGTATCTTAGCTCAGGTTCAGTGTTCAGAGAGAAAAATGCAATTAAATATTTGTAGCATGGTAGTCTAAAGATTTTTCAGATCAATCAGAAGTCCAATTGCTTCTCCAGTTACCCAGTATCAAAATTATTGATTTTTATTTGCTCTCGTGCTAATCAAACACACTGCAGCTCAACTATATTATGTAATAAAGAGCAGATGTGATATCGAATAATACAGCTCTGTGAATTGGCACCGTTCTGTAGATTGATGTGAGACCAAATATGAACGGATGTTGCATAAGATGGACTGAGGACTTGGGGCGCAGTCCAATACTCACAACATAACAAAGCATTCATGTTTCTAGTATCTTTGGTAACTACACTAATTGTACATTTATTAACCATTAAGCAGTAACAAGCTTTATTATATAGCATTAGGCTAGTCGACAGGCATAAGGATTAGTGGTGGTTTAGGGTTAACCCTAACCCTATAAAATGATGTATAAATTATACTGTAGTTAACATGAACGCTTTGAGTCAATAATTACTAGACAATTAGGTCACAGGTTGTTGATAAAGTTAATTGTAAGTTTATGCTTATCACTGCATTAACTAATGCCAATTAATGGTTGGTAAATGTACCCTTTTTGTATCATTACAGATTGGAAATGAAGATGTATTATCTCTGTATCTGGAGATGTTCATAATCAACAAACATTGTGTGAGCCTCGTCTTCCTGAATCTGCCTACACTTCATCCAGTGCCTGGTTAGAAACGAGGTGGTTCAGCTCTTGAATCTCTTGGTCAATGCTCCCAGTTTCCATCGTATGTCCTGATTGTTCTTAACCTTCCTTGTTTCTTTGGATGAGGGTGTCTGCTGAGGCATCTCAACTGGTGGGCGAATGCCTTGGCGACGCACTGATGGGTCGTGTTGGCATTCTGAGGGGGTTGCAGAGCATATGCCAAACTCTAATCTTTAGAAAGAAGCCCAGGAATTAACTTATCCTTCAATGCAGATCCAGAGTTTAATGGCTTTGCAGTTCAACTCAATTGTTGCAGCTTTTGGATCGCTCCACGTTATTATTAACGGTAAATTAAGGCATTGTTGATAACTGCAATATTGATTTTTAAATATTGCAACTATTTTTAGGTCGTGAATTAATGACTAATGAGGCACGTGAGTCCCAAGGCCAGGCCAGTTCAGAACTTCTGTGTCAAAGGCCTGAACGTGAACGAATCCATATGTTGATCACTGTCTTAAGGGGCGTGAGCTCTGGCTCTGAGCTTCTGGAGCCTTCATTAACGACGTCCACCGCCCCGGTGCCAGCGCCGGCCGCGTGATTGGGCCTCCGCGTGATCGGCAGGCCAATCGATCAGCACCCCTGGAAGCACTCTCATCACTCTCATCATCACTCTCATCTCATCTCATCATCATACCATTCAGGCGAGCGCAGGCGTGTGTGAGGTCCATGTCCTCAGAGTCCGACGTCTGATCAGACACACAGCCCAGAGGCCTTCGAGGTGTGCCTGCGTCGGGCTGTGTTTCTTTTCCTTTTTTTTTTGGTTCAGTCACTGAAGTCGAGCCAAAAAGCTCCCGGGAGAAAACAAGGAGGCACTCACAAGTCAGCTCCACTTGATTATTGTGTTTGCATTGGAGATAAGTCGTCCGCTCTGCATTGTTAGCGTTGGCTGTCTTGTCTCTTTCGATATGCAGACTCCTGTTGCTGTCGCACTCCCAGAATCCTCGACATCCGTTTCCACCGCTGCTAACGCCATGCATAAACCAAGCCCTACTTGTTCCAGGTTTTTTTGCTAATTACATAAAAGCTTTCTGGTGTTCCGATTGTATGCATGGATTTTATGTTGTGAATCTGAGTTGACGGCAGCAGTTTCCTTGGATGCCCTGAAGAAAACACTTGGAAAGATACAGATTTAATACAAGTTTGGGCACGAAATCTAAATCAACCTTGCGTGAACGAGTGGTACTTTGGTCTTGCAACTGTGGAGTTTGGTTCGTAACAGGAATAATGAAATATATATTTATTGATAATACACTCTCACTGTTCATCCAAACAAACAGCAAACAGCAATCAAGTTGGAATACACTATGAGAAGAGCGAAGAGTAACACAAATAATGAAACAAATCATCAAACAGTGAAACTATGTTAAAACTCAAGGAGGTAAAAACGAATATCGTTTTTTTCAACTATCTTGTGTTTCATAACTTTTCTGCCTCGTCACGTTTCCCTTCACCGGGGAAGTCTAAAGAAGATGTTTGATCATTTGTTTTATTTGCACTGCGCTCCATGGGCTACTCAAAGATGCTGGACTTGGATAAAAGTCACAATGGTATCATAAGACAAAAGGAACAAATTTCAATGACTATAAATTCGCATTAAAACATGAATAAAGCATTTGAAATAGTGTGAGAACGACAGCAGTGGGGAGAGTTAAACATGAAAAGCGTTTTTCAAATAGGTACATTTACAGAGTTTTGAGTTGAGGGGGTTGGGGGGGACAGGGAGGAGGGTAGAAATTATCCTTTATTCTGTTTATTCTTCATAAACGTCATGTATAAATATAAAAAAATCTATACATGAAACGTGTAAAGGGGTGCTAAATAAAAATATCATCCACATTGTGCAGGACAAAAAAAAACTCCCCTAGGTTTGAAGTGGGAACAATTAATCCATTAACGTCCCTAAATCACTGGAGTGTTCCTCGCGGTTCGAGGTTCTTGAGCATCCATTTCGGTCTGTGCGTGGACCGGTCCCCTTGACGCTGAGTAGGTGAGAGAACACTGCCAGAGCGATAACGTTAGCACCGGCTGAACCACCGGAAAAGGCTGTTTTGGTTTTAATTTTCTGTGTGTGTGTGTGCGTGTGCGTGTGCGTGTACGTGTGTGTGTGTGCGTGCATCTGTATTTGCGTCTCTCATCAAAAGAACGCCCTGAACTGAACTGAAAAAGAAGAAGCAAGCAGGGGCTTTGCGCTACAGAGAGGGAGCAAAGCCTCCCCACCCCTATCCCCTAGCCCCCACCCGCTTCTTCCTCCTCCTCCTCAAGTGACAAATGATGCCTGGCGAGCTCACATGGGCTTTACATATTAATAAAGGCACTCTGGAGGAGCACAGGAACACGGTTTCTCCATCTAGGACCCACGGGTCCACGGTGCAGGGGCCGTTTTAATGAGCGGTTCTCCAGTTTTTTTTTTTTCTTACTTTATATAGCCCGCCTATCGATTTGCTCGCATCGTCCAAGGTGGTCGTTTAACATAACCTAGCAGGCTCCCCCCCCCCCCCCGCCGGGGTGTGAAGACGGTGCCAAGACACTGCGGTGCAGCCTCAAAGGAGCCAAGGCCCTGAACCACAAGGGCTGGTGGTACGTCTTGATGATTGCCGTGGCAAAAAAAAACTGAAGGCAAAAAATCTATAACTACTGTCCTATTGATCTTTTAATGAAAATACAGTTTTTGCCTTGAGTGTGTGTGTTTGCGAAATCAGACAGAAAAACGATGAGTGGCGGTAGCACAGAATCACGACTACAAAGTCATAAGCGAGATGAATGCGTTTCACTGAAAATCTCAGCTCTTCAAACACTTCTCCTTTTGTAGGGCATTAATGCCACTGGGACGATGATGACGACATCGCTCAATCCCCCCCCTTTTTTCCTTTTTCAAAATTAAAGCCACCAAACACGGCGACATCAAACCGCAAGGACGTTGATGCACACGAGTTATGTTGTACCCGGCCTCTTTAAACAGCCTCAACCTTGATCAAGACAAGTGGACACACTCCGGCGTCTGGCGTCTGAACGGAAAAAGCAGCCGCCCGCTGCAGTTACCGTCCACCCGCTCTGCATGCTACAGCGCGGGTTCGCCTCAGCTGGTTGGACAAAGCCATCCACACAGGGCCACAGGTGCTCTTCTCTGCTCCACGGCGATTTGTGCTTGGGGAAAAAAAACAATGTTACAGTCGGGTCCCCGGTAAGCGGAAAACAATCACCCAGACTGAGTGAGCATTCCCCTGTGGCCTCGGGCTTAGCCAGAGTGGCAAGCAGAAAACACACAGGACCCAGGACGCATCCATCGGTACCTCCTGTACTCTATAGCCACACTTTACTCTCTTTACTGGTCCTTTATCTATGGAGAGGGTCTGTGGGCAGACATTGAAGCATGTAGCGCTTCTACTTAGCGTGTAACGTGCCTACTTATTCACAAGACGGATAAGTAGACGTTTAGCTTTTTTTCAATGTACACTTACATGGCAGAAGCAGGTGGTGGTAGTGGAGCTGGTGTTTGGAGGGCTGGAGGTGAGGCTGATGGGGTGGGGGGGGGTAGTGACAGTGTTGGAGGTGGTGGTGACGGTGCAGCTGGCAGGTTTGGGGCTAGGACAGTGGTGTTGGGGGTATTTACAAACCGTTCACACAATGTCATCCTTTTGGGCGCCATCCTGTGGTTAAAAAAAAAAAAAAACATTCCCCACAAGGCCATGCTGCACTCAACTAAAAAGCTGTTCATCTGTCGGGGGGGGGGAAAAAGCCCCTCTGGTTTATTTATCGCCGTCACACACAGGAGCCATCAGTCCGAGTTCACTCCTCTCGACCGCCTCCACCACTCAGGTTAATCAAACCGACAGCGTTCCAGTGAGCGAGGAACCTAAAACCATTAAGGCTAAATTGCCGCCAGCGCTCCTATAGCTCAGCTGCCGTACACCCGCGTCCGCGCCAGGGCCAACAGACTCGCCCGGCGCCAGCGTTTAGCAGTTAGCCGTCCGCGCGGACGGAGACGCTAACAGACGTGCGAGTGCTATTTAACGCAGAAGAGGTCCCTCGGCGGACGCCGGACTCTTTTGCCTCGTGAACGTTTTTCACTCGGGGTTTCCCTGGAGGAGGGTGAGTAAGCTGGCTCGGTGGGGCGGTACGCACGTTTACGCCGCCATCCCCGCCGCGACCTTTGGCTAGCATCAAGGCGGCGGTCGCTTAACGGAAGTTCATCAGGCGTCACGCCTCGGCCCCCGCGATGTGGTTTAGATGTGTGGGGGCTCACGCTTTCTATCCTTTGATCTCGGGCTCTCTCTCTCTCTCTCTCTCTCTCTCTCTTGCTCTTTTGCTCTCGCTCTCTCTTACTCTTTCCGTCGGTCTCTCTGACTCTTACATGCCCAAAGCACATGGGAAGTAAACCTAATAATTGTGTATATTTCTAAATTAAACAGAATAATGAAATACAATGAGGTAAAAAATATGTAAACAGAGTGAAACGATTTCTCTCCGTCTTGATTTTGAATGTCTTCCAACCAAGGCCGGCGTCATTATTGTATAACAATGCTCGCATTCTGGACAACCATCAGAGAGTTCCTGGCAGTGGCCTTTAATGCATACCGTCCATGGAGGCTGCAGAATCACAGTCATCCTCCAGGGAGGTTAACACACACACACACACGGCCCCTCTTTCATCCTCAATGTACACCTTGCCTCTGACGGACAGGGCAGAGCTCTGTCCTGGTAATGACCTCCCCGCTGGGAGTGTTGGTCTGCTTTCGACAGATTTAGATCCAGCAGCCCCCCCCCCCCCCACCACTCTACCAACCACCACCAATCCGTTCGCCTCAGCTGCTGACAATAATGCTGTGACACAGCATTATTGAAACACGTTCAGGTCTGGTCCTTCTGGATTGTTTGTTTGTTTGGTTGCTGTGTGCGTAGACATCGGTGCATCAATGCGACGCAATCAATTCAATTAGAAGATCCACACCTTAAGTGGTCTGCTGCTGCATTTGTGTACTTTTTGGAGAGTAATTCACAAGTAGGTAACACCAAATCCAATAATCCTATTTGAAGTGAAAGTTTAATCATACCACCCTGCTGGTTAAACCAAATGACCTGTTGCACATAAAAATGTAATTCTGCATCAAAGAGGATGTGACAAAGTGCCTTTCATTCGACAGTTTGTTTTGCTGGGGGGGGGGTTCTCCCCTCTTACCCCTTCAGAAGCTCTTCCAGGAGGCTTGTAAGTTATGATGCTCTCGGCAGCAGGCGGTTTTTTAAAGGTAGTTGTGAAAGGAAAATGCTTTATTTATTCATTTAGCACCCATGTTCCCTTATTTTTTTTGAGGCTTCAAAGTGGGTCATCATCACTTCTCCTACCTCCACCGTAGCCAGCATAATTTTCTCACTCTTTACAGTAGCGCATCAAACGCTGTCTCCTTTAAGGATGTCACCGTCAGAGATCTTTATGAACTCTGAATGCGACGCACATTACCATTTTTTGCACGGTAAACTGTGAACGTTAAGCAAACAACATTCTGGCTCTTCTCGCGTATTGCCCTTCTCGCATGGCTAGCGCGTAGCTCAGCGTGGGCTCGGTAGGAAATAACATGTGAGCCGGTGGTCTTCATGCCGCTACTTTGTGTGTGTTTTGCTCGGTTCCTCCACGGCGACCTGTCACATGCACTCAGGCTGAGGTGAGACGCCGGCCTCCTGAACCAAAGTACCCCTTCTGCTCTGCTTGGACAAGTGCATCATGGGAATAGAACCAAAAACCACAGGCTTCCACTCCTTGAAACATTGCTCTCTCTCTTTCTCTCTCTCTCTCTCTCTCTCTCTCTCACTCTCTCTCACACTCTCTCTCTCTCTCTCTCTCCCTCTCTCTCTCTCTCTCTCTCTCTCTCTCTGTCTCTTCCTCTCTCTCTCTCCAGTTATCTCTCTCTCTCTCTGCCTCTCTTCCTAGCTCACTCTCTCTGCCTCTCTTCCTCTCTCTCCAGTTATCTCTCTCTCTTGCTCTCTCCCTTTCTCTGCCTCTCTTCCTTTCTCTCGCTCTCTCTCTCTCTCTCTTGCTCTCTCTCTCTCTGCCTCTCTTCCTCTCTCTCTCCAGTTATCTCTCTCTCTCTCTCTCTCTCTCTCTCTCTCTCTCTCTCTCTCTCTGCCTCTCTGACTCACTCTCTGTCTCTCTGCCTCTCTTCCTCTCTCTCTCAAGTTATCTCTCTCTCTCTCTC
>JAOPUA010000001.1:16841368-16853182 GCA_027122455.1 Trisopterus luscus | reverse complement strand
TGTGTGTGTGTGTGTGTGTGTGTGTGTGTGTGTGTGTGTGTGTGTGTGTGTGTGTGTGTGTGTGTGCGGGCGTGCGTGCGTGTGTATGTGTGTGTGTATCCATGGCCTTAGTGCTTGTTGTGTAGGAGGTAAGGTCTGTGCTAACGATGCCGGGAGGGATCCGTATAAGTAGGCGTACGAGGTGACATGTCGGAGAACGCCTTGGCCGAGATAACGGAGAACGGCTGTAATATTTACTGTGATGTGTCAAGGTGTTTGGAGAACTACTATTGCGCACAGCGCCCCCTGTCGGCCACATTACATGGGCGTCTCGGATTAGCCCTTAAACCTCCTTACTCAATTTAAATATTGCACCAATTGTGTGTTACGGCTCCTAAGCCGTTCAAATGTCAGGACGATCCATCCAAGAAAATTCTAGAAAAAAACAACACAAATGATATTCTGAATATGCCTGAATAATTACCATTCTGAAAATGCGGTGTGTGGGTGTACAAGTGTGTGCATGCGTGTGCGTGTGCGTGTGCGTGTGTGTGTGTGTGTGTGTGTGTGTGTGTGTGTGTGTGTGTGTGTGTGTGTTAAAAAGCGAATGCCGTCTAGTTTTTGAATGCTTTTTGGTTGGTTGGTGATTTCACCGTCGTCCCCCTCCTACCGAGACCAAAGCAGCGGTGTTGGACTGCTGTTGCTACCCAGTTTCTGACAATGACTCGGCCGTCCACCACCAACCAACCACCACAGCCCCCCAACCAAGCCCCACCCCCCTCCTCTCTATTCGGTGTTCCTGTGGAGCTGACCGTGAGCCGGGGTCGTCCCTATACCGATCACCTACCGTAGGCGTTCAACTACAAACCGTCTGTCGCTTAGAACGGATAGAACGGATAAGGGGTTTGGATCCGTTGGCCTACTAGCGCCGAGCAGCAAATGAGCAAATGTAAAGCATCTAAGCACCTGGAGGACTTTGGAAGAGAATTCAACATGTGTGTTTTAAATATGTATTTCTAAAATATAACGATGGCATACCATATGTTAACCTGAATAATAAATGGTTAAATATGTGAGCAGGTAACTTGTCAAAATATATAGACCATTAGAACAAGTAATAGAAACCGCATTTAGAAATCATTTGAGACACATACAAGTGGTTCAAAACCCTTTTGGATTAACCAAAACCTATTTGGTAGTCTTTCAATACAGAGAGACACTGATTTCTAGCTCTCAGACATACACACATACAATGTATGTAGAGTCATTACAGGAACCGTAGTTGAGGCTTTTATCTCACTGGAGGGGGACCCCATCGGCATTAATAGGGTACCTTTGCAGTAGCATTGAAAAGTATCAGCCCCCTCCCCCACCCTTTTAGTAACATCCCCAGGTAGTGACACTTCCTTTATTGCATTGTACAAAATGGATGAAATAATTGACTAGAATGTTTGTTGGATAACAATTATTGTCAAAAGCATGAATGAGTCTGCCAAAACTTCAATCACACATATTCAACCACCTAACTCCATCCTGTCTCTCCCTTCTCCAGGTAATCGTTGTAATTCATTAACAGCAGGAAGTGCGCCCGTATAAGGAGATCGTGTTTGAAATGGGGCCATGCTCGCCACAGCGATTCCGTTCCGCGTGAACCCGAACCAGGAAGCAAACACGTGGACGACGGAAGGTGAAGCCGCCGGAGGAGGAGGAGGAGGAGGAGGAGGAGGAGGAGGAGCGGGGCCTTCTCGGGCGAAGCGTTTGGGGTGGGAGGCGGGCCGCCCGACATGGCCAACGGCAACGAGAGCAGCGAGGGCGCCGGTGGCCCGGTGGGCGTGGTGGTGGCGACCGCGGGCGGCGTGGGGCCGGGGGGGCCGGCCTCCGCCGTCTCCACCTACCTGAAGCTGGTGCTGCTGGGGCTGATCATCTGCGTCAGCCTGGTGGGGAACCTGGTGGTGTCCCTGCTGGTGCTGCGGGACCGCACCCTCCACAAGGCGCCCTACTACTTCCTGCTGGACCTGTGCCTGGCCGACACCGTCCGCTCGGCCGTGTGCTTCCCCTTCGTCCTGGTGTCCATCAAGAACGGCTCGGCGTGGACGTACAGCGTGCTGAGCTGCAAGGTGGTGGCTTTCATGGCCGTGCTCTTCTGCTTCCACGCCGCCTTCATGCTCTTCTGCATCAGCGTGACGCGCTACATGGCCATCGCCCACCACCGCTTCTACTCCAAGCGGATGACCTTCTGGACGTGCGTGGCCGTGGTGTGCATGGTGTGGACGCTGTCGGTGGCCATGGCCTTCCCGCCCGTCTTCGACGTGGGCACCTACAAGTTCATCCGTGAGGAGGACCAGTGCATCTTCGAGCACCGCTACTTCAAGGCCAACGACACGCTGGGCTTCATGCTGATGCTGGCCGTGCTCATCCTGGCCACGCACGTGGTCTACATGAAGCTGCTGCTCTTTGAGTACAAGCACCGCAAGATGAAGCCCGTGCAGATGGTGCCGGCCATCAGCCAGAACTGGACCTTCCACGGCCCGGGGGCCACGGGACAGGCGGCGGCCAACTGGATCGCCGGCTTCGGCCGGGGCCCCATGCCGCCCACCCTGCTGGGGATCCGGCAAAACTTGCACAACCAGAACCGGCGCCTGCTGGGCATGGAGGAGTTCAAGGCGGAGAAGCAGCTGGGCCGGATGTTCTACGTGATCACGCTGCTCTTCCTGGTGCTGTGGTCGCCGTACATCGTGGCGTGCTACTGGCGCGTGTTCGTCAAGGCGTGCACGCTGCCGCACCGGTACCTCTCCACCACCGTGTGGATGAGCTTCGCCCAGGCTGGGGTCAACCCCATCGTGTGCTTCTTCCTCAACAAGGACCTGAAGAAGGGGTTCCTGGCCAGCCTGCCGGCGTGCTGCAGGACTAAACCTCACCCGCCACGGGAGCCTTACTGTGTCATGTGAGCAGGCGTAGGGGGAGGGGGAGGGGGTTGGAGGAGGAGATGGTGGTGATGGGGAGGATGAGGGGGATGAGAGGGTGGGTTTCTGGAGAACGATTATTGCTGGGGGATAGGTGGTGGGGGGGATTGTCTTGGCTTTGGTTGATCCGGTACAAGCATCTTGAGAAGTGGTGGCGTATCACACCCAGGGCGATGCTCAGAGAGTTTGCACCATTTTGTCCACGGTTGGGTTTTTACACGGTTAACGGAAGAATGTGTCTGAGGTATGAAGTAGCATTCTTGCATTCCAAAGTTAAACCAATTCTACAAGAGACCAATGTTAAAATGGTATCCAATACTTTATGTTCAAACACTAATTAAAAGCCAAAAAACTAGACATAAATCAAAGTAATTAATGAATCTCTAACTAATATAAACATTCTGCATGTTTACGTTGATGCAGTATATTTCACCAAGTCTCCAAGGTATATTTTGATACAAACTTTTGATTTCACCATTTTACTGTTTATTGGAGCATATTAATTATCTGGAGAATAAAGAAAGGTATCCAAAAAAATAAAACATGATGTATTAATATGTATGAAGAGACAGCCGGCAAGGGAACATACCAATTTATTATAATAATTCTGTGTATATTTATGTCCTGTATTTCCCTAATTCATTCAAGTTTAGGTTGTATGGACCACAGCTTAAAGAGTAAGCCACCAGAAACCTTTACATCGTCTAAAATATCTAATGTTAAATGTCTTCATAAGATAATACTTTCAATTTGATTATATATAATAAGGACAGTAATCATAATACTAATATTAAAAAATAATTATTTAATTATTAACTTAATTCCCATTTACAGGAACTTGCTCAAAATGGTTGGATTAGCTCCTTTAAGCCATGTGGGGCTGTGTTTGATGACGAGAGAAATAAAGGTAATCATCCCATTTAGAGACTTATTAAGTATTAGCTTCCATTGTTTGATTGGATTATTCATGTCCTATGTAAACATACAAATGCTACATCTTCTGTAGCAGATATTTTTCATTCAGTCATTTTATATTAAAGGTATGACAGGTGGTCTACTAAACGCACTGCAGGGCTCCACATTTAAACGCCATTAAAAAGGTGCCTCTGCAAAGTGCCCGTAATGCATGACTGCAGTGCAGTGTTGAAGAGAAATTGATTAGTGACTAAATTGGTTAATAAAAGATGTGTCGTTCAGGGAACCATTGCGGTTCCATTTTCTAACTGACTTGGGGTAGTGAGTAGCTCACTGCTAAGCTAACGGGAGCAGATCCTCACCCACCAGACACATCAGTTAGCAGTGAGCAGCTGTCATTGAAAACAAACAAAATGACCCAGTGTTTTAAATTTCTTAGACTGTAAGCCCAACTGCTATTTGAGATATGATTGGTCCATTGATTGGTCCGTCGTAAAGGTAACATAACATTAAGGTCTGAGGTTTTTTAGTTGGGTTTCTTTTACTACTTAAAGGTGCGGTGTTTAGGTTAAAGTGGCATCTAGCCGGTGATGTCGCAGCCAACTGAAACCTTTTCCAACGTCAAAAGAGTTAAGGTGGCTACTTGACTGTTCTGGGCTACTGGAGAAACGTGGTGGAGGAGGACCCACTCCAAATGTAGATATGAAGGGTCCATCTAAGATAGCGATTGTTGTTGCGCTGAATGCCATCAAATTCTATACACTGCATCTTTAATTATAGACTTAAAAGCTTCTTTCTGAGTTGCTTTTATCCAAAGCAAATGAAGACTACAGATATAGGTCGTAGTGAGCAGATGGAGGGAGGGACGGAGGCACGGGGGCAGGGGTTGAACCCACAACCTTCCGGCAACATCTAAACCACCAGAATATTTAATTTAGTGTACACTACATGGTGAATAATTAACTCTTTTTTGGTCTTGTTCCCAAAAACGGCTGCTTAGTCTTGAGGGCAAAAGATAGGACAAGATGGAGAGATTGTAATGTGTTGGTTTGAATGTCTGAAAACGTGCAAAAAGAATCCCGGTGGTTGGGGGTGGGGGCCTCTTCACTCCACAGATGTGACATCGTCAAATGCCACTCAATAGGTGGTTATTTGGGATTAGTAAAAAAAAAAAAAAAGAGAAAAAAGAGAATCAATACAGGAAATAAGCCTCTCTGCCAAATTACAAAATGGAGGATTTGTTCGGTAAAAAAATAACTGAAAAAAAAGCACCACTGTGTCTACAACCTTTTGAAGAAAGATGAATAACTGCTTGAGTTCCAAGGTCACCAAACTCCTGTCATAGACTATGAATTGCGGTCAGTGGGTAAAGGGTTAGCGAGAGAGTCCTCGTTGCTATGAAGGACTTGGACATATTCTCTTAAGGCTGGACACATGGATTTGAGGCTAAATCCTCCTTCTGTGACCGTGGAATGTTTTGGTTGATTTTTTTGCTTGCTTTCCGCCCTTCGGATAAATTTTTTGAAGGACAAGGCAGAAGGACTTGAATGGATGAAAACCAAGCCTGAAAAAAAAAACTGCTTTTCTGGGGTCAATTCTTGTTTTTTTCATATGCAGACAAGCCTGGCAGTACGTTTTGAGTTGCTTCAGGCAGACTACCTTTTATAAAAACTTGCTGTGACCTCTGTGCTATTTTGTGTGTATTGTATCGGCGGCAAAAAAACAGACTTTAAAATGCAATTGATTGATTGAGGTTGGGGAATCGTTGTATTTTTACTGTGTGTGTGTGTGTGTGTGTGCGTGTGCGTGTGTGTGTGTGGGTGTATGTATTTCTATATGTAAGTATGAATGTATGGATGCTGAGGAGATGGCTAAGTCAACAGGAAGCAGGGGTCGAGGGAAGGATTGAGTTTAGGTTCTGACGATACTCCTCCTGCTTCCTCATCCTAATCCAGTGAACTGACAGAGCATTGAATGTGTTAAAACTATTAAAGTTTGGTCCAAAACCTGCTTGGGATTTTCTGCTCAACTGTAAACGAACACAGATTATGTGCCTGAAGATAGTCTTTTAGGAAAAGTCCAAAAAGATAAAGTAAACATGAAATAAACAGAAAGATAGAAATATAAATCTATGGTTATTAAAGTCCCACGGTTGAACAAATTTAATTTAAAATGTACCTCCTTTAAACTGCTATCAGAGACCTGGCAATTTATTTTAACATTTACTTTGTCGGTCCTTCTTTAGGGAATTTGGAATTTTACACGTGATTCTTGGAAATGGAAGAACAGAAAGGGTCTTGACTCTAACAATCTGCTTACTGGAAAGGATGCATTGTCTTGCATTGCATTTATGTAACAGCCCCAAATAATAATGATCAAGTCTGTTCCTCTTGTTACTCTCTAACCCTTGTTTAAATCCCCATGTGAACAATCCCATCCATTTGACAAGAGAGCGACCACTTGGGCCCCTGATAGCCAAGGGCCCTCCAAGCAAAAAGCTCCAATCATGTCAATTGTTTCTTACAGGAGAGACGCACAGGCTTGCAGAGTGAATGAGTCATTGAGGAAGGACAGAGCAATGCGCTCAGAAGCTTTTCGTCTGGGCATAAAACATAGAACAGCATGTTCTTTAAAATGAATGGCGGCTTCTGAAGGGATCATTACAGCGACTACAAATCACACACTTCATACAGCAAAGAAATATCCAGTGGTCTGCCGGTGGTCTGTCTTTGCAGACCTCAGCTTTTCTTTAGGCTAGTTGGAGGAGACCAAAACAAACAAAGCGAAAGAAGCATTGTAAACATGTCTCGTAAAACTTTGCTTCGATTAAGAATGTTTTAAATAGGTGTCAGGTGTCTTTTTTACATGTGATGGACCTCTGGGTTTGTGCTTTGGCAGAGCTTGGAGGTTGACAGACCACATTGCTTCCAAACTGCTTAGTATGGCACCGGGCCAATCACCTGGAAGGCATCCCACCTCCTCAGTCGGGAGCGTGTTGTCAAGGTCAATCGCTGGGCTTAATCATTTCTATATTTTCTTTGATAAACTCTTAGCACCATGCCTCGCCTACAAATCAACACAGAGTTGGCTCAGTGTGCCCCTTGTTTTGGCCACGGTCCTCTTGTAACAGAACATGTGCTGCCACTGCCAATGCACAGGTTGGCGCCAAATGAGAACAGTGTGGGAGTGGTTCAGCAGCTCTGCTTAATGAGGTTACCTGGGGTGCAGGTGAGAGCAAAACACAGAGAGGATTTTTTCCCATCTGTTATTTTGTAATCAACTTTACAGTGACGGAGGCTTCTCTCAATAGTGACCCCGGGCGCCCCTCCACAGGAAACGGATGATAGCGCATAAAGCCAAACTAATGTCTCTATTTGGCAAATATAATTTATAGTGTCCTAAGAATGCCCCGTCACAATACTGTCCCTACTCACAAGCATCCTACAAGATCTCTCATTCTGCACATTCCTAGGGACCAGGCAGGCTGTCCCCCTTCGGCAATGGGTTTAATAGTGGTGTTGTTACATCAGTCTGAGACATAAGGGTTCATTGTGCAGTAAGTAATATACATAAACAGCGTATATGTATTTCTATAAAGAGCGAGTGATGTGTTAAACATGTTAAGTCCCAAGCCCTTTTCAGGGTAATCCTTAATCCTTGCAAGGATGAGGTTGGTATCCATAGGTAGACAAGAGGTTGGGTAATAAAACTCTGCTATCTATGAACAGTTTTTTTTTTGCAAACCCAGTGCTGGCTCCGGTCTCTTGTGATTACCCCTATGTGATTGTTTGGTTGTATATAACTTTAGCTTGTGTGTTTAATTATAATATTCTGGTATGATTGCAGAGTTATGTATATGCGCATAGACTACTAATTACAGTACGCATAAGACTAGTAATAGAAATCCACTGGTCATGGTAATAGCTATAATAGACCAGTACAGTTATTAGATGTAATGCAATGTTGATGAGTTCACATTACTGATTCGTACTGTCTGTGTTCACAGAACTTTCCATCCATTCCTATGAATCCACCTTTGGTCTAACTAAAGAGCTCATCGTACTCAGCAC
Organism: Trisopterus luscus; assembly: GCA_027122455.1. NCBI lineage: Eukaryota > Metazoa > Chordata > Actinopteri > Gadiformes > Gadidae > Trisopterus > Trisopterus luscus. The sequence goes on along the minus strand of JAOPUA010000001.1, from coordinate 16,845,255 downwards.
GCTGCTTCGACCGCCTATCCATTCTACCCTCTGAGCCGCACTCTGAGTCTGTTGTACTGGAGAAGCTGAGCCGAGGAGGACAGCAACAATTGCTGCCTGCACACCTTAATAATCATGACCTGGTTGGATTCAGCCATCAAACACCTGCGACCACCTAGACGACCACCCGTCATGGTCAGAAGGTTTCATCACCAGAGGAAGACAGCGCAGAGAGGCAGCATCAACCTATCGGAGGACCCGGAGCTGCACTTATTAGGATCTAGCTCATCAGAGCTCCACCAGGCTGGATTAGATCAGGCACAAGGGCACACCAAGTTTCTCCCAGAGCAGACCCAGAAGCTGCTGGAGATGGTTCGGCAGCTCCAAGTGTCGCAGAGTGCAGCAGTGTTGCCACTGCAGTACCACTGTCGACTCAAGCAGTATCAATGATGGATGAGCGGTGCAGTGAGCAGAACGCCGAGGACCTGGTGGACAGCCATGAGCCACCACCGCTCCGGCCCCCTCCCTGACGCCCGCCCAGACCAGGAAGGGGAGTGGCACCCGGCGGACACACAGACAACAGGGACCCACGGAGAGAGGCTAGGCCGGCGTACAAACAGGCTACCTTTCTGCTAAAGGGTTATGGTTGGACGTTGACACGACGCAACGACCATGCAGTCGCTTCAACGCAATCGCGTACCTGTTTTGGTTCTAGTTAGTTAGCGGACCAAACACAGCCCTTGCTGCTGCGTTGCCTCGACTCAAAGTTACACTTTGTAGGAGAAGCACGTCAGGCCCTTGCGGTGGACACAAGGAAGGTCCGCAAGGACGTAAGAGGTCCGTACACCCCCTGCGTTGCGTCAACGTGGAACCCTAACTAAGGCTCAAGGCTGGAGCATGCAGAGCGACCACAGGAAGCCTGAGGAAGGGAAGAAGTACGGCCCATACTGCGACCAAGGGAAGCCCTCGCTGAACGGCTGTGACAACTTCCAACAGCTGACTGCAGCCCAAAAGCACTGCTGGCTGAGGGACAACAGCCGGTGCCGGTGCCGGTGCTGCGGACGCACACAAAGAGCTGCAGTGTGACCTGAAGTCCAACTGCAGGACATACGGCCACGACAGACACCTGCTCTTCCTGCATGTCGTCAATGACAGAAGTCAAAGGAACTCAGAGAGAGATCGAGACCACTCCCCCCTCCCTGGCCCAGAGCCACAGCCTTCTGACGCAGATGTGGACCAACCACACGGGAGGGGTCGTGGGCAAGGTGCTAAAGTAGCCACTGTCCGACTTCTTTGGAACGGGAATCGTACCCTAAAGACGTACACCCTCCATTCATTCCTGTTTTGGACAGCCCCCTTTGAGTTCTCTCTTTTTTGGATAAAGTGGGAACGGGAAACCAGGACATTTGTTCTGTTTACTGCAGAGTGGAGGGAGTGGTAGACCCTCTAATATTGTTATATTTTGCTGCCTTTAGGTCAATGTATTGATTTAGCTGCGTCACTTATTTGAGATCCAAAAATGATACGGGATTGAATAATTCCTAAATATACATACTTAATGACATAAGTTCCCCAAGATGCGTCTGAATGATTTTGGGCCTTTTGTTTCTGTTACAGCGGCTTTCTAGGTTGTGGCCAATCAGATGCTTCTTATCCTAAGCTGAGGTATAACTCCATCTACAATTTATACAACAGACCATTAATGAATTCAACAATTATTAAGTTACTGTAAAAGTTGATCTGTAGGTATAACAAAGACTTGTAACCAGTTGGGAATAAGTTATAAAGCCATGTTTTGTTTTACTTCAATTTATATTACAGGTAGACTGTATCCATACCAAAGCATACAAAGCATACCTGCTGTATGCTTTGTCCACAAGTTGAAGGAATTTCACAAAAACTGGTAGGTAAAAATGAATGTAAAGACAACATTTACTTTGCAATTTATTTACATTTTTTAAAAGGAGACTCCATTACATTGCTTACATATAATTTGACTGAAAGTAAAAACAACATACCTGTTGCGGAAAAAAAACTGTACAGGGCAAAATAAATACAATCTGTGTGTAATTAAAATGCATACCAAAAGTCTTTAGATTAACTTTTTACATTGACAAAAAAAGAAATATTTCCAGAAATGACCAGACTGAAATTGAACTAATGTTCTTAATATAAAATAATAAAATTGTTAAAAATAAAAGGGGGTTTAAAAAGGGTTTCAATTCTGAGATTTGAATTGCAGTATTTTTGCACCATCCACGATAACACATTCCCATCTCAATCTAACCTTTGAGCAGGGTAATACAGACCCCAGCCGTCTGCGCTGTACATTTAGAACGGCCACCATCACCCAGACGTAATTCATTATGGTCGTCAACACGTAACACAAACAACGTGGATAAGGCTCGGATTTTAAGCAACTTTATGTTCAACAAACAATGCTACACACAGCTAAATGATTTGTAAAAAAGTAAAAAATAAAAAAATAAGTATAACAAAGCATGCTAAATAGCAATCACTCAAAAATATTCAGTTGAAATACAAAATTGTAAAAATGAGCCCAAAAGAATATCAAAGCTTTTCTGGCTCAGAACAGCGACTATAACGGTAACCCTATCACTTATTTGTGACTTAAAATGGCTTTAATTATGTATTCAATGAACAGGTCAATACAAAAATATTCTACAAATGTGTACAGAATTATTTTCCTCAAAATGTTCAATGGAAAAATATATACTTTTCAAATTGTACTCCGTCTTCCCCCAAAGCCACAGAGCGTCAGAACAAATACTTCCGACAGGAGTCCGAACCACAGCGGCATTCCACCCGGGTGCGCTTCTTGGGAGAGGACGGGATGCTAGAGAGAGGGGCCAGACTGAAGCTGGAGTCCATGCGGGTGCTCTCCGTGTCCACCGGATCAACTGCCACGACACGGAACACAGTTACACACCGCCTGGCTCTCCTCCAAGTGCCATTCAGTCAAAGGACTCCCCTCAGAGAGGCTTCATCCTAGGGCCGTGCAATTCATCAAATCTCTATCGCAATTTCTGGGTCAAACGATCCGAAACTAATATAATCTAGTTTAAATGATTAGGATTTTTTTTTATTTGAAGCTGGATACATATTTGCGCATTATTTTCAGTTTGAACCCAGTCCCTCTGGGCTCCAACACCCTGGACATTACGCTGCACTGCTAGCTGATGCTCAATTCAAAACAACGCCACGTCAAATCAAACAGAGCTGGGATTGATTGTGACAGGAGGGGGACTTACTTTGCATCTTGTAGTCGAAGGTGAGCTCCTCCCCGGCGGGGATGGCCCGGGTGGAGAACAGTGCTATCCTGGGCAGGCGCTCGTCGATGTTCTCTATGAACACGTTGTACACCTGGAGGTTGGGGTTGCACTGGAAGAAGACGGGACAGCACAGCGTTCAGAGAGCGCCGGCCGAGTACCGTTCAGCTTGAAGGTTCCTCTTCTTCCGCGTGACGGGTAATGTCGCTACGTCTTTAAAGTGAGGACATGCTTTTTGTTTGACTGGAGACAAGGCGAGACACGCCTCCCAAAACACCCGAAAGGGATGAAGGGAATCTGTGAATGTTGTTCACCCGGAGGGATGAGGGGAATTACCTCGGAAGAATATGTGCTACCTGTCCTAACACGCCTTTAAATCCAGACTGTACTTGACAAACTTTAATTTAAAGATGCTATACACCCGCATGTATATAATTCTCACTGATTGTGTCCGGATCCTGATTTCCTCAGCGATGTCATTGCTTTTTGTGTTGAAACAACTAAAAAAAGCAGCACAGCTATTTGCAATTTAAAGGTTGGCTACGCGATTTGCGAAACGCCAGCAGATTTTGAAAATACACAACTCAAATGGTCCTACCCCCTCTCCTTCAACGCTGA
>JAOPUA010000001.1:16826090-16837057 GCA_027122455.1 Trisopterus luscus | reverse complement strand
ACCGTTTGGCGAAACGCTTATAAAAGTCATAGCACACCTGTCCTCACCGAGCCGCACGTTTTGGTATCTTTTGGTGTTTGTGCGACCAAAGCTCTGGGAGGAGAAGTGCGCCGAAAAACGTACGGAAGAATAATAAGCCCGAGGAAGAATAGTATTGTGCTTGCTTTGCAAGGCACAATAATAAGTACTTCCGTGAGAAGTACAATTGAAAGTGCAATGCAATACAGCACAATACAATTCAATGCAGCCATCACTTATCATCTCTATCCTCTAAATGATGAGGAACCATAGTGTTAGGGGTATTTATTAAATAACCATTCGGTTTGACGTGGGGAATGGAGTATTATAGGGCACATGTCTACACCGCCTTCACTTTTCATTTATTTATTTCTTTGTTGTAACAAACATTCAAAAATAAACATTTGAAATAAATGTCTTAAAAATAACATAACTAATTACTAAATACAAGCTCTTCAAAAATATACCAGGGATGTTGAATTGCTTAGACTGTCAGGCATTCTGTGTGGGCTTGCACAGGGCAAACATTTACATAGAGCAGATACATTTGATGAAATTAATTAACTAATTAATCAAGAAGTTTGACCTCATGGAACTGACCGGAAACCAGTAGCCATCAGAAGTCCGAGAGCTCTGCGTTCTTCTCAGGCATGAGGGTTGTTGAAGTCACATAAACTCCCATGATGTTGAAGGCAGGCTGTGCAACCATTAGCGACTGTAATCATAATGTAGTTAGAAAAGGAAGATTACAGTTCTGAACCGCAAATGGTAGTTATAAACGTCAAATTGCCGTTCTTAACGTCTGTGTGTAGTAGTAAACATCCAATTGAGTTCTAAATCTCAAATTGCAGTTCTAAAAACATGAGATTGTATTTTTTCTAAACAACTGTCACATCGCTCGGTGCACCCTGGTTAATCTGTGCTGCGACGGATACGCTGGTCAGATTCAGAACGTTGGCCCCTGAGGGCCGACGGGGCCCCGAGTCGCGCAGCGACGCCGGCAGAGGGAAGGGGAAGCAATCGAGCGGCGCGTGCTCGATCGTGCACAGGTTCTCCTCGCTGTCGCTTTGATAGCCCAGGTTGTTGAGCCCCTCTCCTCCTACGACCGGCCCCGCGCGGGACCACGACCAGCCAGGTCCCCGGACGGAGGGGTCGTCCGTCTGGACCGCCTTGTCCCTTGCCCCGAGGACCCTGACGTGCGACTCCACCTCCTCCTCCACCACCTCCATCCCCTCGCCCACCCCCACCTCCACCATGCTGGGCTCCACCCGGCGGAAGGTGTGGCGAGCGTAGAGGCCGATGCAGAACATCTCCACAATCACCGCATAGTGGTAGATCACTGGGGAGACAGAGCGGCAACACAAGGGTTAAACACCATGGAGTGACTCTTGGATCAAATATCCATGCATGTTAAATATTCCATTGACTGTTTCAGGTTAAACGCAAAGTACACCCTTTAGCACATAATTAAGGTATTATAAGGTGAACCCAGTAAAGTGGCATAGATCAGTCCGTGCAATACAGAGCTGAAACATCAGAGAAGAGGGTAGAAGGAAAGCAGTCTCTTCCCTCCAATGTCAACAACATGACCCTTCACCCCCCCTTCTCCTTCAACGACCAAACAAAAAATAACACAAATGGCCGACGCCGTCCAGTCACACACGCCGGTCTTGCTGGTCACATGACGATGACTCACGCTGGGAGCGGGTCTGCACGGAGAAGGGCGGGGTCCCGGGCACCACCTTCAGGGACACCAGGGTCTCCAGGATGCCCCCCTGCAGGCCACACAGCACCAGCACGGCGATGATGCACACGAACTTGGCCCCGATGTCGTGGCCCCGCAGCGCCCCCTTGGTGGCATTGTAGAACAGCAGGTGGCCGTAGAAGGAGAGGAAGGTGGACACGCCGATGATGGCGTTCACGATCAGGTTGGGGTTGATGAAGTCCAACTGGGCATGGGGAGGATGGGGGGGGAGGAGAGGGAGGAGGAGGAGGAGGAGGAGGAGCAGGAGGGCAGAGAAGGAAGAGAAGGAGAAGAAGGAGGAGCAGGAGCAGGAGGGGAGGGGAGAGGAGGAAGAGAAGAGGGAGAAGAAGGAGGGGAGAGGAGAAAGAGGCGAAGAAAGCGGGAGCAGGAGGAGGAGAGGAGGAAGAGAAAAGGGAGGAGGAGGAGGAGCAGGAGGGTAGAGGAGGAAGACGGGGTGAATCTTAAGTTAGTTCATGAACAGCTTGGACCGATTTAATCCAGCTGGATTTGAGATAGTGAAGCGGGAACGTGTCCTCACGTCTGCGTAGTCGTACTGCTCGTCGGTCCAGAGGACCAGCGTGACGAAGAACAGGATGCTCCTCACCACCGACAGCTGCAGGCCCGCCGCCAGCATCCAGTTCAGGCTGCTCCTGAGCAAGGCATCAGGGGGAATACTAGCAACATCCACGGTATGGCCTACAGTGGTCGGTTGATCGCTTGAATATCGATAACCATCCAACATCAATATATTAATCATGAAATAATTGATTGATGAATCGCTGATATTCATAATCCTTTGCTGTAGTTCTATATTGAAGTCATAATGTTTTACATTTAAAATGATCTGAACACATCTGTAGTCACAATGTTGATCGATCGATGAGGTTACCAATAAAACGCTGGCCAGCCAGTATCATTGTTCACAAGAATGGTAGTGTCGACACTCCCAAAAAACCCTCCCACTCACTGGCTGTGCAACCGTGTGACACAGCGTCACACGGTTGCACATTCACAGTCACACGTTCAGTGAGAGTGGACAAGACTCATTTTAATCTGAAAGTATCTCACATAACAGGGACGGGCTCAATCTTACACATCAAGACATCAATGAATAAAATGTCATAGGCTACAATCCTGCCAATTTGTTTTCTATTAATCACTTGATGTAGGGCTGAAAGCAAGGATTGTTTTTAATTGACGATTAACCCTCATTGAAGGTCGCATTGCAGCGCTACAGCCATGGATTGAAGGTCAGTGCGCGGTGGCGTGTCCCTGTGGTGCAGTACCTGGTGATGGCCAGCAGGGGAAGGCAGCAGCAGCAGCAACAGGGGAAGGGGTCTGGGGACAGCTTCTCTCCAGACAGGACCTCCAGCATACGGGACTTCCCCCCAAAGAAGTCTGTGATGAGACCCATGAACTTCAGCAGCGTGATGGAGTGGTACCTGCCAGGTGGGGAGGGAGGAGACCAGAAGTTATCTTCATATTCAATGGGCAATTTTCATATAATTTGGTGATTCAACATCATTTTCAGGAGTCACTTACTGGTGACAGTTAGGATTTATTTCGGGATTCACAATGGCATCTGAATCTTGTGGATGTCTGCATTGTGATCCATAAGGATCTCAAAATGTAACATAAGACACGGCTACAGAAGGAGTTTCAATTCAGATAGAATTCTTCTTTAGACAACGTGTCTGATTAAATATTAATCAAGAGTAGATGAGAGTTGAATCAGACTCACAGGGAGGAGATGAAGATGCAGAGGGAGGACGAGCGGGGGATGTACAGGGCTATGAGGGACGCCAGGGCGATCACCTGGGATGAAACAAACACACCAGGTCGGTTAATGGACAGACACACAGCTTCTCACACCTGCAAGGACACACTAGAAGTTTGCAGCATAGTACAATTTTAAAAATGGTAATAATAAAAGGCGAAACAAGGGCTAAGCACAAATAATATCAATGTGTTGACGACTTAAAGGAAGAAGAAAAGAAAAGTGACTTTACGGGATACAGTCCGAGTATCCACAGGTAGAGCTGCTGTCTCCGTGACGACTTGACATGGCGCAGGAAGAAGCCCACCTCCTCCAGAAACAAGGCCAGCAAAATGGCCGCCAGGACGGCAGGGATGAGGAACAGCCACAGCTCATTCTTGATCACTGGGACACGGAAGAAATGACACTTAGAACCTCTGGAGAGAGAAAGATGACACTAAAAAACCTTGTCTTTAGACTAGCAGGTTAGCCTCGATTTTCTTTCCCCAATATAAAGGATTTAGAAATTATTCATTTTAAACCGACATTTTTATCTAGAGCAGTGTACGGTTTATTACAGTTTAGAAGACTTTGGTATAGTCTTTTATGAGTCAACTGTATTTTTGAAATATTCCTTTGACATTTAAACCTAAAAATGTTTGAGAAAATTATAATAAGTTAACAACATTGCACATTCTAAACAGTTATGTTACTACGACTATGAATCCACAGTAGTATAGTATTACTAGAATACCACTAAACATAATGAATAAGACAAGGTGGGTTTTTTTCTCCTTTCTTGGTTTCACCCATAACAGAATCAGTCCATGACAGAATTAGTGTACCATAGTACACACTTTATCATGTCAAGCAAAAACAAACGTATTGCAGTCACAACAAATCGTAGAAATAATTTTCATACTACATTAAATGCCAGCTGTGTAATTGGCGGCCTATACTTGCCCACCCACCACCGATACTTACAGATATACGTTGTACGGTTACATACACAACAGTTAGATATATAACCGTACCTACAGCAACCGTGTTACAAATCTTTCACTTCGTTTAACATTAAAGTGCACCAGGGAAGGTGAAAGGTGTAAAAGGAGTCCCAACTCACCGCCGAAGAACTCTGAAGATAGTGGCAGCTCTGGGCTGACCCAGCTGCAGTTGGCTGGCCGGCCCATCACCTGTAGCTCACCAGTCCACCCTCCCCTGTCCACACCTGCCAACCCTTCGCTTTAGGACCAGCCAGTTACCACTACTTTTAAACGAGGACTTGAGAGAATAACAATGGGGTTATGTTATGTGATGGTCTTCCGTGTTGATCTGGCCATCTGCTTTATGGAGCAGCACCACTCCCACCCCGTGGTTAATGACTGACCGACTGGGGAGATAAAGACAAGGGGGAGGGGGTCCAAGTCCATCCTGAGGGATAATTGGGTTTCCTAATGGACAAAGCAATTAAAGAAAAGGATCGTTAAGGGTTGTAGTCCAACAGCTGAGCTGAATGACTGGAGCTAGCTAAACTGGCACGGTTGGACCTTTTTCTTCACTGAGAAACAATGGCGAAAAACTTTAAAAGCGAAAAACTCATGACAACATATGCAAGCATGCATTCTGGAATGACGATCTGTCCATGGCATGTTTCTGAAAAAAATATTTATTATAAAAAAAAAATCTTGTCAGGCAAGCAATATAGAAAGAAATACATGTATGGATAACAGGATATTATATTGTACCAATATTTTTGTAGCGTTTATGTATTAAAAAAAGGAGAGGGATTAAAACTGAAATACACTTCTGATTTCACAACAAAAACATACATGAGACCCAAAGTGACAAACTGGGAGCTGTAACTCGTTAGCCACAGTGCACAGGCAGCCATGCTCCCCAAGCTGTTTGATACGTCTGGCAGCACAGTAACAATAAGGCACAGTAACAAAGTACAAAAGTACAAAAATATACACGTAACAAGAAATTGGTTTTAGTTTGTTTGGCGGCTCGTAGAGGAACAAGTGTATTATCTAACTACACCCTAGCTGGTAGAATAATATAGAAATATATATGTGTACTGTATACATCATAAAAATACATTTGCCAATACTCAAGTCTTCCACATAATTGTGGATTCATTAACGTCAGCTTTTTTCCTCATGCCCATGAGCAGTTACCTTTAACTGTCATCTGCACAGTCTAACATTTTGCTCCTGTACCCAAGAAGGTTTGCACAAACTCATTTACAAACTCCCCCTTTAGTAAGACGGCAGGTTGTAAAGTCCAACAGGGAAAACCCTGTGCCAAATGGGACGCGATTGGCTGAGTCAAACGTCAATCAGTGTACCGGTGGCTGAGGTCTTCACTTGATGAGGCAGTAGAAGACGAAGCAGGCGCAGACCGCCCAATGACTCGCCCAGTTCAGCTCGGACCACCTCCGCAGAGTGTGGCTAGCGAGGTAGCCCTAAAGTAAACAAACAAATAAACATCACGTTTTCAGTGTCTCAGCACAACACCCCATTTTTAAATAACACATCCAGGCTGTTGTGCTGACAGTCATTTTGATAAGAGTGGAATTTACATCAACCTCGATATTTATCTGTGCATAAAATACATTTTGAGGGTGATGGAAAATCCACACTCATCAATATTTATTTGTGCATAAAGATATAGGTGACAGCTTCCGACCACTGAATATTGGCCCTGACTAAATTACGTAGTCAGCGTTATTTGGTCGTTGACTAGGTTATTTCTATCTGCATATTTTTTGTTTCTATTGTTCCTAAGGTCTTCCGTTTGTACACAAATGATCTCTATGGTCTGGGCTGAAAGTTGGATTTTGAATTGATTAAATTCAGGAAATAAAACATTTCTCCCCACTCATGTCTAACATGATCCGCCATGACAGCAGGATTGTCACAAACAAATACACTTTATTCCACATTAATCATAGCTTAGTTATCCATCTTTCAGGGGAGAGCATTCCTTACCTCTTCTATGGCCTGGTCGTCCATGTCGGCATCGAACATGGACCCCAGGTACGTGAGGTGGAAAACGGCCAGTAGACTGAACAGCACGTTCACCACCATCACCCAGCACCCCTGCAAAACATGATAGTCCACATGAGTCCATATGATGAGGCTGGATAGTCTAGCGGTTAGGGCGTTTGACTCCCAGCCGCAGCTTCCCGTGTTCAAACCATGTCAGCACTCAACCTGACTGCATTTATGACATGCATCTAAAGTAAAGATGAATAGACCGTTGGATATAAACGAGTGCCAAATAACAAAATAGTAAAGAGTGCACGGCCACAGTGTTTATCCTCCAGTTTGGTGTTTCCCTACTGATAGATTTGGATCTACCATACCGTACAGTCTACATCGCTGTATATTAAAGGGTTAATAAGCATGGCGTTACCTTCCTGTGGCGATGGCTACAGTCAGCAGTACAGGGTCTGGAGAGGATGCAGGCGCTGAAAACCGCTGCAAGCTTCTTGCGAAGAACTGGTGAGAGCAAAAAAAAAAAAAGATGGTTTCAGTTACAACACGGCGAATTAATGACGATGATTTTTCGATCCTGAATTTAAAGACGAGTTGTGGACCTCCTACCGTGCTCGATGTAGGTGATGAAGCCCAGGGACAGCAGCACGGCCCCCAGGTGAAAGCTCAGACCCTGGGGGGAAGGAAGCAGTGGGGTCAGGGGTACAGATCATAAACAGGACAACGTCCAGAACAATGCAGAGTACAACGTCCAGCACAACAACCAGGACAACGTCCAGGACAACGTCCAGTACAACAAAAGACCAACAAAAACACTTTTATGCGAACATATTGTAAAAGGAAACCCATTTGTAAAAGGAAGAAAATGCACCCAAGGATTTTGTCCGACAGGTTTCAATGGAAGTAGATGATATGAAATACAGAACTGGAACCAATAATAAATATATATATCGAACAAGACATTAATGAAAGCGAGAAATTAAGAAGCTGATATAAATCACCCCGGCCACAATCCACTCATACACCCAGGGTTAGAGTCAGGTCCCACGGACCAATTACTCAACCCATGCCTCTCTTAGTCTGTGGCTTCGGATCACATGTCTACCAATTGTATTTCCCATTTCATTCACAAAATAGGTGGTTGCAACCACAACAATATTCAGACAGCACAGTTAACCCTAGAACAACCAAAATCATACTTCCAGTGAAGGTTCACCCCACACCTACTCATACCCCACTTGGGTTCCCCCGCTCAGCCTCAGTGTGTGGTGAGCTGCCCTCTCAGGCTGATTCATACCAGGAGGCGGCGGTGGTGGTGGCGGCAGTGGTACTCACATGCAGCAGAGCGCTGGCCGTGTACGTCACCAGGATGGCGGGGAAAGTCCCGAGCTTCATGGCATTTTTGAATATGTCTGTGGATAAGAATTTCCCAATGTAACAACGTTAGCTACCTTGCTTGGTGTAAAGCGGCCTTTTGTACCGGTCTGTATTACTTATGATCATAGAACTAGAGGAATTCCTCGGTCACCTCTAAGTCAGTCCAGACGTTGTTGCAATTTTTGTTCCGTTTTTTTGGCATAGCATTCATCAAGTCAGTACGTACAAAATCAGCATCTGCCTGCGTGCGTGCGTGCGTGCGTGCGTGCATGTGTCTCTTACAGGTGTTGAGCCAGCGTGACATGGGGATGTTCCAGGACGTCACCACGACAACCATGGACCGGGGAAACTCCACGTTGAGGGGCTTGACCACCGCCATGTCCCTGATACACACAGTCACGTCATGGACAACAGAATTTCCAGCAGCCAATGGGATTTTTAAATGACTTTCTGGCTTGTTCTTTACGTCAGCCATTTTCTGATTCGAGCCAAGATTATTCAAATTTAATATAAATCCATGGTTTTACCAGAAACACATGCAAGCTTAAAGGGAATCTAAAAATGTAAAATGTTAACCTTAAATATCGACCTTTAATTAAATCCCTTAAAAGCATTTAAAAGACCTAACCTGACCCCATTTTAGAATTCAATTTAACAATTTCCACCAGGATCACTGACTGTGAACCTGAAACTCTTTCCAGCAGATGAAAACTCCCCCATTGCTTCCCCTGTGAGGAACCCTTCCCCCCCACCCCCTCCTCCACCTGGGTGGTGTTCCTCACCACTTGAGGTGGTCCTTGTCCTCAGAGAAGCCGGCTCCGGACAGCATGGTGAGGCTCTCACTGAGGTGGCCCACAAAGTAGTTACTGAAGTGGAAGGACACGGCGCTCTCGTAGCTGTGGAGCCACCTGCCCAGGGACAACAACATCTCTGCTTAGATCATCCGGTCCATGTCTGGTAACTATGGTAAGAATAAATCCTAGATACATCATCTGGTACATTAATAACTCTTTAAATATATTAAAGAACAAATCCTAGATACATCATCTTTTAAAACTTTTAAAATTATGTGTCCTGTTAATTAACTAATGTTTCGTTTTTTCTTTATCCATTTAAATGGATCATTTTCCATGCAAAGAATAACATGTTCTGTTTTGTTGCAATTGTTCTGGTACTGCAATCTTCTTGCAGCAGACACTACACATTTGAGTTGAGCCAAAGAAATCAAGTAAACACCTAAACATCTTCCCCTCTAAAAGAGCCAAAAGGACTAACACAGTGTAACACAGAACCAATGAACACCACGATCTCTACAAGTCACTACAAGCCCTGACTCAATAAAACAGTAATGTGTTTGGATACAATCCCTCGCTGATGGTATGGCAACACGAACACTGGAGTTAGGAGAAGGGAGCTTTAAATGTCCATGTGTTCAACCCACTTGCGTGTGACGTCGTTGCCCTCGATGGGGATGAAGAAGGGGAAGAGGTAGGGGGCGATGCAGGTGGAAACCACCAGGCAGGCCTGGCTCTTGAGGAGGCAGAGGAGACAGCTGCACAGCCACGACCAACTCTAGACGGAAAGACGGGATCATTTCATTCAAGTTAAGGTCCTGTGGCTTTCCGGTCCCTTCCACGCATGGAGTGAATGGATTCCACTCTTTTGTTTTGGAAAGGGATAATGAGTAGATTGGGTGAGATCAAAAGAGTAGAGATAAGCTTTAAGTAACTTACTTAGGTCAGTTAAGTAAGTAACTACAACTAAGAAAGAAATTACATTTGTTACATTTTTTTTTTTTTTCCATCACTCACTATCTTCCGACTCTCAATGGCGTTTTTGTAGCCATGGAAACTGATCCAGGGTCCGAAGACGACGGTGCCCACAAAGAGGACGTAGCCCAGGAACTCGGGCGGGGAGGGCAGGACGGCCACAGCTCCCCGGTCCAGGTCAAAGGCCAGCGAGATGGCCTTCATGGCCACCACCATCTGAGAGCCTGGGGGGGGGGGGGACAGTTGGGAGGTGGGCCATTATAAAGGGTTTGTCTTAAGGTCATGGGATCCATGCTACAATTATGGGTTGCACTCATGACTTCAAACACTCGGCGCCACCTATCTCACCGGGGTAGGACACGCTCCGGCCAATGAATCGATTCACTCGCCGCCGTGTAGAACTGGACAATTGCAGTTGTCCAATTGCGGAGCATAGTCGAGCTATGGCTTTAATCGAATTAAACTGTGCATGTAAACGTACTGACTGGCAAATATACCAGAGGTTGATACCCCATATTACAAAATGGGTTATTACCATGATCTACAGATTGTTGTTGTCAGTCAAACAATGTAGTTTTGTATCTTGGTATTTATCTTGAAACCCATTTTGACAAAAGCAAGAGGAGTATCAGCATAACTGCGTAGCAAGATCCCTCCTAAATGTTGCTACTGGGATTAAGAAGGCATTAATAAGGTATGCTGGGATCAAAGGAATCAAATAAAACCATCATGATGCACTTGCCTCTCATCTTGTTCCATGTCACAGGGTCAATCAAATGCAGTTCCCTGAAAAATAATGAAATAAATGGATAAACAGACAAACAAACATTGGATCTCTGCCTAGTTAATGTGATGCAGGACTTCAGACTTTAGTGCCAGAATAGTCTGGCTGACGTTCGCATTTCAATGAGGCACATTAAGATGATCAAAGATGAGAAATGTTTTGTACTCAAATGCCGTAACCCAATACCATTGTTGCACCCTGAATCTTATAAAAATGCCCAGTCATTAAATAATGTTTCATTGTTAGTATGTTTCAATGCCTTGCTCATTCATTGAGTTTAGCGCATATTGTTGCAGATTTGTGTTCGCTAATGTTCCCATTATGCAGCTTCTTCTTCTCATATTCAATAGTTGTTATGATCAACAATAAATTACTTTATAAGTCAGACAGACACAAAAACCCCAAATCTCTTCTTGTTTTAGCCAAAAATGTATGCATAGGGCCCCATTCAAGTCCAACCTCACACACACACACACACACACACACACACACACACACACCCACACACACACACACACAC
>JAOPUA010000001.1:16592559-16603100 GCA_027122455.1 Trisopterus luscus | reverse complement strand
ATCCTAGGTCACGACCTCTGGGCCCCAGGTCACACCCTTGACCCTAGGTCAAGGACCCACGGTAACCCTCTGTTAACTCATAATGAATAGCAGTTGGACCAGTAGTGACCACTGATAGAGGAGGTGACCTCTGCTGAGTAACCTTTGGTAGTGGAATTTTACGGCACTTTAATCTACTCGACGACTCAAACCCGACAAAGATAGTCTTCCTCAACCCCCAAATCATTGCATGTGGAAACCGATTATTGTATTAAAGATGTGTGTCTCATCGCTCTCCATCTCTCCATCTCTTGTGTCCCTCTAGTATCCGCCGTGGCTGCCACATCCTGATCCACCACCACATCTTCACCAACCTCATCCTCGTCTTCATCATCCTCAGCAGCTGTTCATTGGCTGCAGAGGATCCAATCAGAGCTCACTCCTTCAGGAACAACGTACGCACGACGATGGCCATGTTCGACCCCTTTAATCACTCGTTATAACCCCGTTAAGTACTAGTTATAACCCCTTTAATCACTAGTTATAACCCTGTTAATCACCTGTTGTAACTCCTTTAACCAAACGTTATAACCCCTTTAATCACCTGTTATAACCCCTTTAACCAAACGTTACAACTCCTTTAATCAACTGTTATAACCCCTTTAACCAAAAGTTACAACCCTGTTAATCACCTGTTATAACCCCTTTGATCAAAAGTTATAACCCTGTTAATCACTAGTTATAACCCCTTTAACCAAACGGTTTATGTAGGCATGAATGCATGAATGTATGTATATATATGTATATGTATATTTATATGTATGTGTATATATATATAATGTGTATATATATGCATAAATATATATATATATATATATATATATATACTGATTGAGTTAACAAGGTTTCAACAAGCTCTTAAGGCCTAATAATCAACGTATTCATTGTTATATAAACATACGCATATATATATATTTTTTATTTCTCTGTGCATGTGAATACCTGGTGTATGGTGGGTTCCAGATCCTGGGCTACGCTGACTATGCCTTCACCTCCATCTTCACCGTGGAGATCCTCCTCAAGGTTAGGAAACTACACACCAGTATACACCAGTTAACACCAGTACACACCGGTTTATACCAGTTTACACTGGTGCACACCAGTACACATCAGTACACACCGGTACACACTGGTACGCACCAATTTAGTACCCTGTGTGCCATCTCTCTTCAGTACCATGTGTATTGACGCTGGTCTTTCTTTGGTACCATGTGTATTGACGCTGGTCTCTCTTCAGTACCATGTGTATTGAGACTGGTCTCTCTTTGGTACCATGTGTATTGAGGTTGGTCTCTTTGGTACCATGTGTATTGACACTGGTCTCTCTTTGGTACCATGTGTATTGAGGCTGGTCTCTTTGGTACCATGTGTATTGAGGCTTGTCTCTTTTGTACCATGTGTATTGAGACTGGTCTCTCTTTGGTACCATGTGTATTGACGCTTGTCTCTTTGGTACCATGTGTATTGAATCTGGTCTCTTTTGTACCATGTGTATTGAATCTGGTCTCTTTTGTACCATGTGTATTGAGGCTGGTCTCTCTTTGGTACCATGTGTATTGACGCTTGTCTCTCCACAGATGATGGTCCACGGTGCGTTCCTCCATCAGGGCTCCTTCTGTAGGAACTGGTTCAACCTCCTGGACCTGCTGGTGGTCAGCGTATCCCTGGTCTCATTCTTCTTACAGTACGTACTGCTATACGAATACTAGATGTTCTGGATATATGCTGGATATACACTGGAAATATGCCAGATATATACTAGATACATACTGGATATATTGTATGTATTCATTCTAGTTCAACCTCCTACGATTGTTGTGACTAGAATATAGATATTTAGATAGCTGACTAGTAGATATATTGAGTTGACCTGATGATATGTACATAGTTATATATAGAGAGAATAGAATATACATAGATTGTCAACTATCAATGTTATTGTGGTGTTCTGCCTTGTGATTGGTTAGAAGATGTATGTCATTGTGGTGTTCTGCCTTGTGATTGGCTGATGCAGCTCCAGTGCCATCTCAGTGGTGAAGATCCTCAGAGTCCTGAGGGTTCTGAGGCCCCTGAGGGCCATCAACAGGGCCAAGGGCCTCAAAGTTACTACTACTATAATACTACTGCACATGATATACACTATATATACTATACATGTACCCATCAACAGGGCCAAGGGCCTCAAAGTTACTACTACTATACTACTGCACATGATATACACTATGTATACTATACATGTACCCATCAACAGGGCCAAGGGCCTCAAAGTCTGGATACACACACACATCTATTTATACTACTACTACTATAATACTACGACACATGATATATTTGACACATGTACCCTTCAACCAGGCCAAGATATATAAATACACAGACTATATACTGAACATTGTATATATATATATATATATGTATAATATATAATACATTATATATATTATACATACACTATATACTGCACATTATATATATCACTGTGGTACTTTGTGTGTATAAAGGTTGTATCACTATATGTGTATGAAGGTCTGTTGTGTGTGTTGCAGCACGTGGTGCAGTGTGTGTCACTATGCATGTATTGAGGTGTGTTGGTTGTGTCACTATGTTTGTATTAAACGCTGTTGTGTGTGTTGGAGCATGTGTTGCAGTGTATGTCACTATGTGTGTATCAAGGCGTGTTGTCTGGTTGCAGCATGTAGTCCAGTGTGTGTTCGTGGCCATCAAGACCATCGGGAACATCATGATTGTCACCACGCTGCTGCAGTTCATGTTCGCCTGCATTGGAGTCCAGCTGTTTAAGGTAGAGAGACACCAACACTGGGAGAGAGAGAGACCGAGAGACACAGGCTTACACTGAGAGAGAGAGAGAGAGAGAGAGAGAGAGAGAGAGAGACAGGCTTCACACTGGGAGAGAGAGAGAGAGCGTGTATATGCTATAGAGAGCGAGAGAGAGAGAGTGACAGATCGAGAGAAATAGAGCGTGTACGTGCTCTAGAGAGAGATTGACAGGTGTTTTCTGTTGCAGGGGAAGTTCTTCCGCTGCACTGATGAAGCCAAACATACGCCAGAGGAGTGCAAGTATGACCACACCCCTTCTGGGGTAGCCACACCCATTCAAACAAAGCCACGCCCTTTAAAATACTGCTTTATAGCAATAATCACATTACGTGTGTGCGTGTAGGGGCTCCGTCGTGGTGTATAATGTGTGTGTATAATGTGTGTGTGTGTGTATAATGTGTGTGTGTGTGTAGGGCGATCCTTCGTGGTGTATAATGTGTGTGTAGATAATGTGTGTGTATATAATGTGTGTGTGTGTATAATGTGTGTGTGTGTGTGTGTAGGGGGATCCTTCGTGGTGTTTAATGTGTGTGTATATAATGTGTGTGTGTGTATAATGTGTGTGTGTGTGTGTGTAGGGGGATCCTTCATGTTGTTTAATGTGTGTGTATATAATGTGTGTGTGTGTATAATGTGTGTTTGTGTGTGTGTAGGGGATCCTTCGTGGTGTTTGATGTATAGTGTGTGTATGTATATAATATATTTGTGTGTGTGTGTGTGTGTGTGTGTGTGTGCAGGGGCTCCTTCGTGGTGTATTATGTGTGTGTGTGTGTGTGTGTGTGTGTGTGTGTGTGTGTGTGCAGGCCCCACGTCGACCTGGTGAAGCTGAGCAGGAACACCAAGGTCGTGGCGGAGGCGCTGGCCAGAGTCATCTACAACCTGACGGAGAAGGTGAACGTAGAGGTACGCATCACCACACTGACTATCACTTCAACACGGGTAATCCCCACGTGTCTCAGTTTGACCGTCTCCTCCTCTTTCCGCCCAGGGTGTCCCCGAGGACCTCCAGATCTTCACTGAGCAGATGGTAAGCTGGCTGCCCCGTGCTGCTCATTGCTACTTGAAAGTAGAGTTGTTCCGATACCGTTTTCTTACATCCACGCGATCCTGCCTATAACGCAGTATCGGGTATCGAACACGAGGCCACACGCCGATCCGGTACCATCACGTGACCAGCTCATTTACTGCACAGGCAAGAACCTCACGAACACCTGCGGTGTTATGCTGCTGTCATTAATGGTCGGAGGTGGAAAGTCGGAATGGGAAAACGTGTCATCTCCGACCTGAAAAAAGTGGCTGCATTGATGCTTACCTACAAGAGTACAAATGTATTATTATAACTATAGATTATAAATGCAATTGATATAGCTGTGAACAAAATGTTTTGTCGATCCCCTTGAATAATGAAAAGTGCTACTAGTTACAAACGCTAGATGCTGTATCTGTAAATACTCGGTATCGGCCGTAACTCAAGTTCAGGAATCGGTATCGGGAAGGAACAAATGGTATCGGACAATTGGAGCATCTCTACACAAGAGCCTGTGCAAAGGAGCCTCGTGTGACGCGTCCCCATGGCTCTGCGGTCTGCTCCCCCTGGTGACGCGCTCCCTCCCTCCCTCCAGCAGGTGCAGGAGGAGCAGCTGTCGTCGGTGGTGGACTGGCTGACAGCCCAGCCCCGCGCCGCCCAGCTCCTGGACAAGGACAGCAGCGTGGTCTCCACCCTCGAGCACCAACTGGGACGCTACCTCAAGGACGTCAAGAGGCACTACGTCAAGGCCGACAAGAGGTCACCACCACAGCTCTGTTTGGACTCTCATCATGCTGATGGGTCCGAGTGTCACAACAAAGCATAGATGAGAAGTGATTCTTGTTCGGCTTCCTTCAAGTGGTTTTACTTTTCGTTTTTTTGTTTTTCTCTCTCAGGGATCCGGAGTTTGTGTTCTACGATCAGCTGAAACAACAAATGAATGCTTACAGGTAGGGGTTTGGATGGCCTTCGCATGATTATACAGGCTTGACCAATTGATCTGCCAACAGCTTTGTGCGTGGCACCCATCTACCTCAGGTTTAAAGTCCTCTTTTTAAGTTGGCCTGGTCTGTCAATCCTCTTTATCTACTCGTCTGTTTTCAGAGTAAAGCCTGCCATTTTCGACCTGCTGCTGGCGTTCTGTATAGCAGCCTATCTGGGAGTTATGTATTTGGCCATCCAGGTAGGTCTCTTGAGCACCTTGGCTTGTTTTACAGCTCATAATCCTTTAATAGCCAACATTGCAATTCTTTCAGTCAAGCGTTGGTTAACGTGGGTATTTATGTCAAAGTAGTGCTTTTTGCAACACTGTACTTACTTTTTTAGCAGCACCATAGGCACGCTGACATTTCCAACTAAATGACTTCAGCAATTTATATAAAAGTCTTGTCAAAAGTCACTCAATCCATCTTTCTCCTCTGTCCTTTCCAGAACTTCGGCCTCCTCTACAGTGTCATCCGTAAAGTCACTCAGCCCAAGACCAAGACCCACTAGACCCCGCTCCATCTCCCCCCCCCCCACACTCCCACTCTGAGCTCCGGCCAATAACGACCTGAAGCCGGGCCATGCAGCTGTGTTTGTATGTACTTCGGTAGGTGTGTGTGTGTGTATGTATGTGTGTGTGTGTGTGCGTGCGTGTGTAAGGGAGAGCGACTGCCTGATGTTTTTTTGAACCAACATTGTCATTACCCTCTCGCTGCTGAATTTAACCCATTTTTAAAAAACATTAACACTTGGGGGATCATTTTTTTAAGAAAAATGCCAAGATTTATTTTTCTCCCTGTTTTCCTGCCTTTTTTTTCCTGTTTTTATATCTTTCTTTTTTTTTTAACAACCAATTTTGAGTAATCAATAAATCACCCATGGCATTCGGCCTCGGGTGTCTGTCTGTGCAGTCGGGTCAAACGGTCAGATGTACCAGAGACGGGTGGGACAGGTCGGTCTCTCCCTGGTCCCCCTGGGGCGTTGATGGAGGGCCAGGCCGGTGCCGGCGGGCCAATAACACTGCTTTCAGTGCCTGAGTGTTAATCTGCCAAACCGAACTGGGGGCTCAGGCTTCATCGGGCAGCTAGAGGGAGGTTTGAGTTCTTTGGACGTCAGAAGTCGCCCTGTAACCTGTATTGAAATGTGACACATTCGTAACACTCAGTAATGACTTAATTTTTTTAAGGATGGTTTAACTTATCGGAAGGCCTGTCTGAATTAATGTGAAGATTGTGTGTAGATAACCCGGCTTGATTGCCTTTTTTGGTACGCTTCAACAATTGGAGCGGTTATGATGATATGCTAATGATTTTCCTTGTTCTCCTCCTGTATGAATTTAAATCCCATTTTTGAATACGATTTCGGTAAAAAATAAATAATGCAATAAAAAAAGAAATTATTTGATCATTTGACAAACATCGGAGACCTTTGTTGCACTTAATGTTTGTTTTTTTCTCACTAATGTTTTTTAAAAATTGTAAATTCATAGTAATGATACTACTCTACTCTCCTAAACCCTGCAGTCCGCGATCTCGCTGGGTTGTTAATGGTTAATGATCATGGCCACTTGTCCTTGTCAGCGCATGCATGTGTTGGATGTGGGGCATTCTCTTCCAGTGCCACCATAACACCGTAGGACAAGAGGAACCAAGCCCAAAGGCCAGGCCACGTTGAATGTCGTGATCCAATTCCTCATGTTATTGCTGGAGGTGTCACTATGGGTATCAGATTACACTCTGTTCAGGTCAAGACGTTTTGGTGACAACCATTGTTTTACTGCATTTGATTAAATCTGTGTTCCCTGATCTTGTCGAGAATGCATATTGCTTGCTAGCGATAGTACCGTACCTATTCCATGTGTCAGTGCATGATCTGTCTGTCCCCCCCAGTCCCTATTTACAATCATGGTAACGATGAAAAAGGACTTGTGTAAATGAGTTACCTACCTACCAAGGGAAATGCTGTGTGTGTGTGGGATGCCTTTCTATGACTTTTAATTTATTGAAGCAGTCGATGCTGGATGTGAGCACTGATTTGATCTCTCCTGTTATGTGCGTGTCTTAAACTGTTGCCATGTGATCCTGAAAATGACCGTTACATAATACTTTAAACTAAAATAAATTTGGTGAAATAAATCTGCGATGCAAAGGATTGGCTGTAATTTACATAATTATTTTTATTTGATGAAGGGGTACATGATACAATAACACTGGTTGAATTGAATTATTAAAACTGTTAAAAAATGAAATAAAACATTGATAAGTACCAGTGGTCAGAGATTTAGAAAGGGGTGAGAATCAAACAAGATCAGAGAAAGAAAACGAGCGAATGGTTTTTTTTTTTACAGTGTACCAATGGTCCAGAGCAACAAATCCTGTATCTTTAAAATTACAACCCTAACACAGTTAACTCTCAAATGTGATTACAAAAGTTCCACAATTATTCAAATTTACTGAGATTGTGAGGTACTAGTAAACAAAAAACAATAAATTACAGTGCAATTTATAAAATAAAATAAAAACTGCAGGAAATAACCGCCCATATTTTCAACAAACTCTACCCCGCCCTTTCCGCTAGGTCCCAGAAAAACACCAAGATTATAATTAAATGGACGTTTTTGGCACAATCTAAAAACATTAATTAAAATGCATCTCACAGCATCCCCCACTTCACATGAAAATAGATCAGCCAAATAAATCACGGAAACATTAACCTAATATCGATCCACTGCACATCATTTAATTTTTTTGTAGTTTCACAATTTTCCCTTTTGGGGACTGATAAGATTCGCAAGGTGCATTCGGCCGGTTTCCGATGGAAACTCTTGTCAAATTCAACACACCAGTCATGGATGCAGTTTTAATGCAGATCAAGGCCATCGCTATCATGACAGACTGGGAGAGATATGGACGGAGAGGGAGGGGGCGAAGTAACTCGCTGATTGAACGTACCATGGAAGGTTTCCTTGGGGGACCAGGCACGTCAAATCTCCATCGCGGGTCATTCATGTTTACAACACTCTTAACTCTTCCCCCCTGTCCCAAACTTTTCTTTTGCAGTGAAATAATACTAATTCAACCATGGATAAAGGTGTCATTAAAGTATGCCTTTTAAAAAAGGTGCAAGAAAATCATTAAGGGAGTTTAACAGCCTGGAAAAGAGTTCAGTTCATTTCAAGCCCCCTGGGGCGAGAATGTTAACTTAGTAAAAATCAGTAGTCCATAGTTATTACAAACAGTAATTGTATGCCTTCGGGGAGTGATTAAGTCTCGTTTCAACTTATAATACACAATTATGCATAGCACCACGTGCTGCAAAATGTGTCGACCGACGGCTCAACGTTTTGACGCAGTACACAAGATTAGCGTAAAGGAAACTCATTTGAGGCTAAAGAAGGAATCGGACTGTGTGATCAAAATGAATCGAAAACAATTCTAAAGTGATTCCAACAAAAACAAAACAAGATGACTACCTAGTCCCTCGGGATCCTGGAATGAACAGCCAATCACAGCAGAGCAGCGAGGGGACGGTGGGTCTCTTTACAGATAGTGCTCTCAGGACAAAACCAAAAGAAATAGAAAACAGCAGCTATTTTCTTAGAGAAATCAACAAAGGTATAGTAATAAAACGACAACGTCCGATAGGAAACTCATGAACTAGTTTGAGCTTGGTAGGGAAATAAAAGGGGGGGGGGGGGGGAGACAGGTCCGTGGGCTAAAACAAACAAATGGACGCGTTGCCTACTGACAGAGAGACACAAGTGTGTCACAACATCTGCAGCCTGTTCCAGCGGCACAAGCATGCTGTTGGTCCGGAAAATGAAGAACTTCAATTGGATCGAGGAGGTAGGATGGATGGATGGATGGATGGACTCCCTGGATCTGCACAGAGAGCTTGCACACCAACGCACAAAATGACACGCGCGCGTTTGTGTGCCCTCTGTTGACTCAGACAGGATCTCATGGAAGAGGATTTGTTTACTCCGTTGACTGGGAGTTTACGATTACATTGAGAAGCAGGGGGTTGCATTTTTTTTCTTCCTCATTTGTTATGTTAAGACAACTTCATAGCATATTAACAAAACCATTCCTATCTCATGCATTCCCAGAATTCCCAAAGCCATAAAGCATACATGGTGCTTGTTTCCTTTTCTCATACACAGGGTCAGGGCAGTCACTTCAATTTTCTGAGAACCGCTGAGACGCTTATCAACTTAAAACATTAACCCCTTCAAACAGAAACGAGAGGATTATAGAAACCCAGTCAATCAATTACAGCAGTCAATAAACCGGCCGTCAGCTTTGTACGCCTTCATCTCAGTGCAACAACAGACGCAATACTACAAACACACAACAACAAAAAAGATTAAGAAAATGAAAAATAAATTCCATACGGGAACTCTTGAGTGTAAGTGTTCTAATGCCTATTTATCAACAGGAAGGAAGAAAACAAATAAGAGACAAGAAAAATTACGTTCATCATTTGAAATGCCTCACTTTAAAAACAACCAAAGGGTTTTGGAATTCTGTGTATCAAAAAAGGTCTTACATCAATATTTGGAGCGCACACACACGCATACACACACACACACCACTCCCTCATGCACCAAAAACATGATGTGGCTTTTTCAATAACACAACTGCTGCGGTGTGTGTGTGTGCATGTGCGTACGTGCGTGCGTGCGTGCGTGTGGGTCCATGCGTATTTGTGGTTGTCTATGTGTGTGTGTCTATGCATATGGACACGTTTGCCTTTGAGTGTGTTTGTGTGTGTGTGTGTGTGTGTGTGTGTGTGTGTGTGTGTGTGTGTGTGTGTGTGTGTATGTGTTTGTGTGTCAAAGCAGCATGGTCAGTTATTGACCTGTGAAATATGAGAATCAATACATGATACGAGAGCTTGGTCAAACAGAAAGGAGTAGCCTCAGGTGGCACCGGGGGCTGCTGCGCACACACACCCACACCCCCACACACACACACACACACACTAACCTACACACACACTAACACACACGCACACACACACTACACACAGCATCCCCAAGCCAGGCCCTTTTTTAGTTTAGAGAGAGAGAGAACTTTTGATAGTTCACTGCCTGCGATTGCAGCTCACCCTTCACAATGTGTATCCTGGCTGGGTGCTGATATGTCATGGGATGTGACGGTCCATGATTGTGAGGACACTGGAGTCCAGACACACACACACACACACACACACACACAAACACACAGCCGACATGGTGTTGTATTGTGAATCGCAATCAGCATGTCTCTTCTCCGAGCAAAAACTAAAATGACGTCATGATGAGGATGCTAAGACACAGAGTCGCCTGAAAGAACATTCACAGTGCTATAATTTAAAACAAAACAAAAAGATCAACCATGACAATGATGAAACAAGTCTACATAAAAACATCCGCCGCCTAAATATTGTTTTTTTTCCCCCCACCACTTTCTTCTTCTCACTCTTCATTTTATTTTTTTCTCTTTCGCGTCCAGGACAGCTCCCCAACCGCCAGGCGTTGCCGCCCGTCCTGCCTGCACTTGCGGCCGGCGGCCAGAAGATGGCAACAGAGAATCCACTATAGATGTTTGTCCTTGGAGACGCCATTCTGCCCGTGTGTCCTGGGACAGAGGGGGGAGGAGGGAGGGTGGGG